>RPOG01000128.1:677436-836203 GCA_008086565.1 Thalassoma bifasciatum
GCAGAGAGAGAGAGAGAAAAAAACTATCAACACAAGTGCTGCTGGTACATGTGCTTGCTTTTTCATTTAAGTCTCATTTATATCTAAACTCAGTTTTGATACTTCAATTTGAACGCAGGATTTCACGGTTTTTCAATTAGATACATTTATTTAACAGTTTTCCTGTTCGACAAATGTATGAGCAACATCGGAGTGAGAAATTTGAATTTCCTCAGCAGGTGTTTAAGTGTCTCTTCTTTTCCTCTATATCAAAACAAATGACAAGAAAGACAAAGACAAGAAAATATGTCAATGCACACTTTTTTTTTACAGTCAGCATTGCTCTGGGATAAAGCAGCACTCTGTGGTCATCCTGGAAGAATGATTATACCACTTAAACCCTACTGATGGTGAGCAAGATCATATTTGGATGGATCATCTTTGGTCACAGCCGCTCATGTAACTCAACTGCCCAGATAAAGGCCTCGTTTGATTCACCTCAGCTGTGTTTTATTTCCAACAGGGGGAGCTGCTGCATATCCTCTGTCCTCACACACACACCCTCACACACACACTCACACCATCTGTATACTTGCCACTGTTTGGCATCAATTCTCACAGATATTGATCTGTGCAGGCCGTACCCTTGGGCAAGGTGATTTTACACTTATCTCCCCCGCCTCCCCCACCTCCCCAGCCCCTCAATCTCAGCCTGGTGTCGCATTCACTGCGCTTTGGGGATGAGGAGGGATCCCTCTGGATTTGTCTCTGACTGCTTGTCAGTATTACTATTGTCAGGATGTGAGTGATGTATTAGGTCACTTGTGCATAAGCACACACCGGAAACACACATACTGGGCTAATCTCTCTCTCTCACTCACACACATACACACACACACACACACACACACACATATACACACACACACACAATTCTGGTCAATTTCCCACTGAAAATAACTACAATCATGATCCATTTCAGTATATTGATGTAGGGATCCCTGGGATGCCCTCTTGCCTGTTTTTTTCACCAGAGCCTTGTCAAAAGGGACCTCTGTTCTGGGGGCTCAGGTCTGCTTGTTAACATTTAATGAAAATCCTTTAACCTCTTGCCATATGAACAGCAACTACAGACATAGATATGATCAAATTCTCAAACCTTTCACTCCGTCTACAGACCTATTATTTGCTTTCCTTCATCCTCTCTGTTGCAAAATAAAACCAAAAGATCACAACCATTGATGCTGCAAATAAAAGGGATATTAACGCAGGAGACTTCAGAACCGCAATAAGAAAACACACCTGATGAGTGACTTTTTCTTTCAGCTTCAATAGCACAAAGCAGAAGGAATTTCAGGAGCTTTACCAGCCCTGGCAGGAGGAAGTACAAAGTTATAATGAGGATTCAGAAAGCTAATATGCTGACTCATTTGATAATCTGAACCCTCCTGAGTGCAACAAATAAATCACCAAACAGCAGCTCCAGGGCACTTTCAAAAGTTAAGCTATTAAACACACTTTACCTTGCTTCAAGGTAAGATTTTCCTTTCTGTAACATTAAAAACCTTACATATAGCACAACATCTGCTCCCGATAAATACCTTTAAAGCAGACATGGATAGTGAAGAAGGGAAAAGTTTATTTACAGTACCACACATGAATGCGTAATGAAAATGTCAAAATAGTTTTGTTTTTCCTGAAACCATGTCTGAGTCCTACACTGCTCTACTTAAACTACAAAGACTTGGGGTTGTTTTGCATGAATCAAAAATGCCTCTCATAGAGAAAGTTGTATTGTTCTTAATGTGAAAATGTCACATTGACTTCCAGCTAGAAGACTAACACTGTAGCCTGCTTAATGGGGTGGAAATCGCTGCGAGCATAACCACAGAAACTGTACTTCTTATCTAATGCAGTATGTTCTCGCTTTAGATGACTCAGTGCTAGTTGTTCTTTTGAACCTTTCCTGAAGGTGAAAAAATAAAACCAAATCTGCTGAATTTCATTACGACTGAAGTCAACTGCATACCATGACTGGCTTCACAGGTGACGGACAGGGTCTTCAGTCGAATGCTCCCTCCAATTGGGTCAAATAAACATTTTCTGTGCTCATGACACAGATTACAGCCTCAGCTCCTATGCATGCAGCAGCCAGGTGCATCAATTCACATGATGTAGATGATGGGGTTGCTGAGAGGGACACGAGAGTGGTGGGATTGCTTTGAGTGGGGTCAGCATGATTGTAATAATAGTGGGATGCCAGTAATCTGTAGGGGGACAAGTGGGCAGGAGAGGGGAGGAAAGAGACCAATATTGTAGGTTTCTGCATGGATGATCATGTGTTGAGTATGCATGTGTGAGGAAAGTTTTCAGTTTGTGTGCAAACACAGAGTGAGGCAGCACACATGCAGACAGATGGAGGTAAAGTAATTGTGTTTCACCGTGCCTGGTCTCTCTTCTGACGAGTTACTGCACACAGCGCCTGACCAGCGGGTGGGTGGAGGGAACCACAGGAATTAGAAAAGTAGCAGGGTACCATTTAAACATCACAGCATGTCTGAAAAGGCCTGTGTGGTACAAGCCTCTCGTTGTTTTATGTGGTCTGAAAGCCTCGATTTAGCCACGTTCGGGGCACAGCATGAATTCTGCTTTTGTGTAAATACATATAAATGTTTAAATCAATGATGATTACTTTGTTTGGGCATGGTTCAACACAGCTGGACTCCCGTTTAAAACCGCTTGAAATCCCCTCTACAACAGCGCTGTAATATAAGGTCTCATGTACATAGTAGAAAGTTTCTCATAGATGCTGAAATTCAGATTTCAGAGTATTATAATTCCCATCGCAGCAACGTCCACTTTGGCCATCCAAAAAGGCTTCATATTTTCAGCACCTGGAGCTCAGCATGATCACCTATGAGCCAACAAACGGGAAAACCACAGCTGATGTTGGGAGTGCAGGACAAAAAAAAATCATAACGCAACAAATAGTCACCAGTCAGTCTCTGGTTGACATAATAATGCTAAAATGCCAAGCTTTTTTTTTTTATATATAAAACAATTGACTGCACCGTGCTGACTGTCAAATGTGCTATCTTTGTTCAGATGAGTGAGGATAATGTCAGTCATGCAGTGATGAGGTTTCCCACTGCAGCTTTGTAAAATGGTTTAAAGCTATTGTGAGAGGTTTTTAACTGGTGATGAAAAAAAAAACTGAAAAACAATATTGATGCCACTTTATGAGAGAAAAAGGCAAACCAGGACATCAACTACAGGACTAAGTGTTTTGGAGTAACAGTTAAAGTGCTTGTTATCCCTGTGAGGCGGAAATGTCAGACAAGACAACTCGCAGCATGATAAAGAAAAAGACAAAGGTATTGCACTTGTCTGACAATGCTGCTCAGACATCCACAAGACAAGATCAACAGATAAATAAGATTCACTGCCATGTTTACAGAGGACACAAAATTAGTCAATTACTGTTATATTCTCACAGGGGGTTTCAACATCAAATGACATGTTTGTAAGTAAGGTTTTCCTTTGGCTATGAAGAAGGGGTGTTCTGATGTGAACACTGACTATCTGACTTGTCTAAAGGTCTGAAAAGGCTCACAATACAACTTACACTGTACACAATTTATTTAACAAAGTGTCAGTGTGTGATTAACATTGTGAAATTGGTTTGCTAAGCAGGGGTTAAAATAGATTAGCTACCACTGTTAGCCTTCAGTTGATGGCTGGCAATATCAAAATTTTACAATTCGAAACTGTACCGATCACTATTTGGGATATTTATTGAACATTGATATAGATACTTTCACTCACTCATCTTTTTCCAATAAAAATATTACACTCAAAAGACAACTCATATGACAAAAAAAAACAATCATTTAAAAGTTTTAATGTGTAAATCCTATGGAGGCCTTTTAAAGGAATTGAATAGATATTGAATGATAATTAATATAAATATGACTTGATTAAAAATCTAGAATTAAAAAAGGTGTTCAGGTGTTTAAGAAGGTTTCTCGTGGACATTCTTACTACAGTTTGCCTCGTTTTATGAACCATGGGTGAAAAGTACACCCTTTTTCTCTCAGCCATGCTCTCATTCCAAACACGTGACTCCCTGTGACTTGCTGAAAATATGAGGTCATTGCATCAGTGCCTCCTTACTGGCTCCTGACTTAAGGTTGGCCTCAAACACCATGGTCTTTCCCATGGCTGTGCTCCTAACAGGCCTCTGGTTGTGGATCAGAGATAGAGAAAGAAACAACAGCTAGAAGAAGCAATTCAGACAGAAACTGAAATCACAGTTTCTTAAAACACCAGTGTAAGAAAAAAAATATTTTCTTTTTGCTTTAAATCCTTGAAGCTACTTCCAAAATACTACCACTATCCCCTCTTTAATGCCCACATGCCTATGCTGGCACACATTGCTCTGATTTTCAGCATATGTGCCAGGGTAAACAGACACGGCCTGCGTACAACTTTATCTCTTCATTTTCCTTGACTACAATACTGCCAAACTATGCAGCACAAGATTCTATCTGTTATCTGAGTTTGTTTACATCCCAGAGCATTGCAGCAGTGTGGCAGAGGCTGAAGCTTTGGCTTGTGGTGATGCATTACAGTGTAGACACACTATAAACCACAACTGGCATTTCAGGCCTCTGTGGGCTGACCACCAAGGCTGACAATTTTTAAGTTGTCTAAACGCACGTCTTGTATGAATTATTTTTTTGCACAGTCTTTTGTAGTTGCAGTATGACACTAAAAACTTTAAAATCATGGGTTGCTACTGAATCTCTTTTAATTAGAGAGATGACTTTTATCACAGATTTTGGGTTATATCCTGAAAAAAATGATTGATTGACTCACTGAAAAAACTGTCACTTTCAAAGCCAATCTCCCACAGCCTCAGATGTTAATGTGCTTTAAAAACACTTGAATGTCTGAGTGTTGGGTGTTTTCCCAAAAATCTTTTTTCTGTAAAGATGCAGGCCAGTTCTGCCACTACACGAAAGCACACACATAGTTTAAGTAAAATTGCCAGGAACATCTTTAAACTTTAAACACATTATTTCCATTCTTATTTCACTCTCCCTCAGGACTTTGCCATGGAAATTGGATTACCTCATATTTTTATGTAAGATGGCACTTGACACTAATAGGGGAGTCGGCACATGGGCAGCAGCCAACCATGGAAGCCCCATCTCTTAGCTGAATATTCAGCCAGCGTTAATATAAGAGGCATGATGCAGTACAGGCCAAGGGACGGATCAATAACAGGGAGGTTGCAAGGAGAGGCTGACAAGCACAGGCATAAGTGAAATTTCCTACTTACACGATACACACAACTCTTCCAGAGTTCTTAGGGAAGGTAATGGGATTATGGATCAATACAGAAATGTAAGGACTGAAATAACCCTCTGATCTGACAATGGGGCCCCTGCAAGGATGTGGCAGCAGTAATATTTCAAGTGACTTCTTGTGACATAATCGCTGTTCTAATCATGACATGTTATTTAGTTTTTCAAAGAAATTACATCCATGCAAAAACAACAATTGCATGAAATCGACCAAACTACTCCACTATAATACCTCAAAGAGAAATAACCACAGGTGCTCATTTTCAGGGGAAATGACTAAAGAAATAAGATAGGAGAAAAGGCATGTTAGAGCTGCAGGTAAAGAAGAATGAGATGCTTCACAAAAATAAGTTCTCATTATGGTATTAAACATGCTTTTTTGTTTGTCCATTTTTTGCCACTTTTTTCATGCTGTTGTGGTGAACATTTTTCCCATTTTAAATCCAAATTATGGGATAGAATGCCAACATTTTGAGAAAAAATGAAAAACTATGAGAAGAAATGTCACAATTTTAAAATAAAAAGCCAAAATTTGGGATAAATAATTGAAACTATGAGCTAAAAAGATTATGTTCAAATATGTTGAGATACAAAAGTTAAAACAAAAATGCACCCTGAATAGGACTTTAGAAAAAAAGCTGGCGAGTGAGGGGATGCAGAGACTACAGTGCCAGTTGCACATGAATCTCCTAATTTTATTTTTTAAATCTCAAAATTGAGGATTTTGATCTCATAACCTTGAATTTCTATCTCACAACATGAATTATTAACTTATTATTTTTACTTTTTATCACATCATTGAGAGATTTTTTTTTCAAAATTTTGTCTTTTTGTCTCATAATTTTTACATTTTGTCTATAAATTGGACTTATCTCAAAATGTTATCCTTGTCTCATAAGTGTGACTTTTTATCTCATTATTTCGACTTTTCAATCTCAAAATTTTTTACTATGGACAAAAAAAAAAATCTATAATCCATAGAAGCGATAATTGGCTTCTATGGCGCCTGTGTCGAATTGGATAAAAAATATGTTGCAGTTCTCACATCCTCAGTAAAACTTTTTTTTTCGCGGGGATCGTGATCACCATAGCAACTCGCTTGAGCACGTGCCTGGGCTTGTTCGGACTGCCCCTTGATTGAGGCGCGTGACCAACAGGTGTCTTTCTACAAGAACTACGTGAAACGAGGGAGGATACTTCGTTAACACCACTAAGATTGGACCATTTATAGAAGTAATAATATGAAAGAGGAAAGGAGGGAAAAAAATATCAAGCAAGAAGATGATAAATTCTCCGGACTGGAATTTCCTCTCACGTCCTCCGCAGCCAGGTAGCCGAGACATAAGCAGGTTAGGAAGAAATCCTTTAAAATGTCTGTTTGCTGTCTGTCTTTCAGAAAGGACTTTGGAAACTGACTTTCTGATTATTTGCGTGCTTTTGCTGCTCTAAATATTGCATAGCTGTGGTAAAGTTGCGTGTGTTGAGGTGTCCAGAGTCACTTAGAGCAGACATATTCTGAGTTTGGGCTGCAGTACTCGACACCATCTTGGCTCAATATTTGAGACTTTAGTTGTATTAGCTGGGTTTATGCAACTTTTCCACCCTAATTTTGTGTATATGGCCTCATTTTGAAGTGGGCCTACCCAAATCAAATGAAATAATTAATTGAACAAGTTAATAGTCTGATACATCCCTACATGACATGTTGCAGCATTAAATCTGAATAGTCATTTAATTGAACTGTAGTTAATTGTTACTAATGCACTGATGAAATGAGCATCTGTTTACTGCTTCACTCACTCCAGCTGTGTCCCTCCTGCTTCCTGTGGTGTGATGAAGGGAGGAACCAGGAAACTGTTGTGTTTTTGACTGAATATTCATTTTCTGTTTAGTGAAACGCTTTGAAATTGATTAACTGATTTCATGACCATGAGATTTCTGAATGTAGTCTTTAAGCTGTATCTAATTATTAGAATGCCTTCTCTTTTTTTCTGTCTCTGACGTTGGTGGCTGCCTGTGTTAATTTACCTTGGTAGATTACCTTGTGTTTGCCACTAATTGGTACTATTTAGAAATATTTGGTAGGTTTGCAACATATTGCATGTCTTGGTAGATTTGATCATTTTCTAACATCTACATACATATTTGCATATTTAAACCACAAACTGAAAACTAAAGCTTCAAGAATGATGAAAATCCAGGCCCCATTCTGCTTTTTCTGATTCCAAACTTCTACCCACTATTCTGAGTTGCATAATGTTGGTTGTCACATGGACATTGTTTTGAAAAGTGTAGCAGATGTCAAACAGAGCTCTACACCTACATGATCTTTTTTTTAAAAAAAGCACCTAAAAGCAAAATGAGCTGTTTTGATTATGCATGTTATATAAATAAATATTTTTAGCGAGGCCATTAATTTTGATATCCTGCATGTTTTATGTTTCAAACCAAATTTTCAGAGGCTGGTCTGAAAGAACAAAGCTCTACCCTGTGCCTTTTTTGTCTTCAACTGAAGTTGAATCATAATTGCTGGATCCTTGCCCCTGTCAAAGATATCCCAGCCTGTGTGTAGGCAGATGAACTGAAAATCCTCCAGACTGTACATGCTGTTTGCCTGCATCTACACAACAATTCAACCCCATCGTCTAATGTCTTTTGTTTGTCAGACCAAGTTTTCTGCTGCTCCGGTGAATTGCAAGCTGTCAATGCATGTCGTAATTATGTTATGTAGAGAGTCTGTTCTTGCATAGGCAGACAGTAACATCCAATCTATAGGAATGGTGTTGCCAAGTTTAACATTTAGATTTGAGGAGTCTGGTCATGCTTTTTGCTCTCAGCCTGGTGTGACATTTTTCCACTACAGAAGGGCTAAGCTGCTGCTGTCACGGGCACAGGGATGTTTTCACCAGTGCAGATTTGGAAAAGCTGAATAGGAAAAATAAGTATTTTTTTACAGTTAAAATCTTGCTCAAAAGGGGTTCTGTGTGGCTATTTCGGACCAAAAGTTATTTGTGCCCCCAAAAACATGAAACACAGAAAACTGCTGTGTCTCATATGGACAAAAGGATGCATTACTTGAATGCACGTCATATTCCAACCACAGCTTCACTTATGCAACACAGACATTCTCTGCTCATCTGCAAGGATGTTACACAGACTAGGCCTAAGACTGTGGGCTGTGGGCTGTGAACAAATTCAGCTAATGTGTACCCATGCAGAATGGATGTTATCTTTAAATATTAATGTAAAGTGGAGACATCTTCCAGACTCAATGAGTTGCATGAGAATGGCCATCACATTGTTGAAATAGTAAGTTATTTTCTGCCGGCTGGTTTGGTGCTTGAGTCTGGAGGGTTTGTTTGGGGTGAAATGTTGACCCCCAGTTTCTTTGTTCAGAATACAAAGATAAGAAACTCAGATTCAACTTTTGCACTGTTTTATGACACAGATGAGTTAGAAAAATATATATCTCTGATGTAAGGGTCAATCAAGCATTAATAGTATTTTTATTAATAGTTTAATATTTCATTATATCCATCATATTAACATTTCATAGGAGTTAAACTTTTTCTTTAATTTATTTCTTAATATGTTAATTAACATCTTCTTTAGTATAATTGGTATAATGTGCATGTTCATTTGACTCAATAATGTCATTACCTGTCAGTTAAATACAGAGGGATATATACAGGGCTGAGGTGCGACCTATTTTCGGGCCTGGAGTTTCAGACCAACCCACTTTAGATCACGGTATAAGTCATGTGGCGACTCATCATACTTTTATCAAATCATATATAGCATCACACAGTTCATATACTCAGACATTGGTTATGTTTCCTCATTTGTTGTTGTGTCTTCTTAATCGTTGTTATGGTGTGCACCTCTCGTCCACTATGCCTTACCCATTTCATGCTCTCCATGTGGATTTTCTTTTTCATCCAGCTCACTCCTCTTGATGGAAAAGTTACTAAGTTTGCCACACGTGGCCATGTGTCATGGTGTAATGCTTTCCGTTTTTTGATTTTCCCCTTCTCAGCGCCACCCTTGATCTTCTTACCGTCCATTTTCTTATGTTTGTACTCCCTCTTGTGATCTTCTGGAAAGCACTGCTGTGCATGCACTGACATTTTGTCCAAGTAACGGCTGAGTTGGCTGCCTACAGGAAAAAAAAACAACTGCCGGTGCAGGTGGCCCAGGGACAGTGTTTGTAGCTTCTGTGATTTATTTCAACCTAGTGTTATGACCCTTTTGACTGGACACAGGCCCTCACGCCCCCAAACCTTACTGGCCCACCTGGAACTGTCCAGGTCCTCCTGGTTAGCCACTCCAGGCTTGGATATATTATTGTTGACCAGAAAATGTTAGTCACATGTTGTGCTAAAGCTGTAGCATAGCCACTGTTTCTTGTAGACTAATGGCTTAGCTATAATGCTATCATGCTCTGCTACCCAGACGTACATAAACACAAACAGAGGACAGATGGGATGTCGCAGCATGGTCTAAACTGGCAGTATTTTGGTCAGGAAAACTGATTACATGTCATGTGTAGGTTGCCGTTGCTTGAACTAGCATATCATGGTTCACTATGGGGAAAGCAGAAATGACTTTGGACTCTTCCTATATGGCTTAGAAAGTCTTTGATCTCACCAGGTTTTGCTTTTTTGAGTTTCTTTTTTAAAATGCTATGTGTGTCAAATAGATGATCAGTCTCCACCCATGTGTCTGATATACCCCAGATTACTTTACTGACTGAGAAGGAACTGCTACTCTCTTCCATGCTCAGTAGAGAGGCACAGGGATGGAGCAGTGACTGTTTCGTGTTATTTCTCTCTTGTTATTGGTTGCTAGTACAATGTTCCTTATTAAATGTAGGCCTGCTTTTCCTTAGTGGTTTATTTGTAAGGTAATGTTTTTATCCACGTTGTTAGTGCTTCAATACATCCCCCACATAGGCTACACTCAAACTGTTGCTCAGTGGGAAACTATGTCACATGTAAATCATTACCTGACTGGTTGTCAAAGGAAGCAACAGCAAGACAGTACATTTTCTTACTCTTACATATTCTTAGGAATAAATACCTGGCGGGTATATGTGTTTCTGGATGGGAAAGTTGAAACAACACAGAGTAAGCTTGTTCCAAAGTAGGCAGAGGGCAGTGTGGGACGCCCACTTAAACAAAGCTCTACTGAAGAGATGTCAAGAGACACACTGTTGAGAGGCAACAGAGATGATTTAGTACCAGTGGCTGTCCTGGTGTAGTGGAATCACACAGAATAAGGAGTAGGTGAGTGTCAGATTTCATGGAGAAAGTGAGAGGCTGCTAGTGTGAAGAGGAAGCACCAAGGACGGGCTGCAACAAAGGAAGGAAAATGTGTGTTTGTGTATTTGGGTGTGTACGTATTAATGTGTTGGAGGGAGGGCAGGCAAACAAGACGGATGTGAGGAAACCTGGGAGGAAAGGTAAAACTGGCAGGTCAAAAGATGGATGGCTGGATTTATGGAGTGCCATTTCAGTTTTTAAAAGCTTGCCTGCATTATATTACCTCAAGTGATTACAGAAGGGCTGGTGGGCATTACAGTAAATCATGTTCACTTTCCTTCAATGACAGCTCTTTCTTCATTCACTGTTTTTGTGGGTGCAGGCTAGTTAAAGGCTTCAGCATGGCTAAGGGTAGAGACAGCCATCGATACAATCATACAAACTTGAGGTTCATATCTGAATAACTTTTCAGTTTAACAACCTTTGAGGAAAGTCAGTTGTAAATGAACTGACTTTTGAATGATTTCTCTGAACACACCCTTTAAACAAAAACTGTGCATTAGAGCTCAGCGGTACATTCACTTTGATTTCAAGCACGATTTTGGCATTCTAGATTCATCACAACAAAATAACTGAGATCAAATCATCACTGCCTGCAGTGTTGTGCAGGTTTTGCAGTGTGTATTTACCCCCCCACCCCCTACACCCTCACAGCAGAGCATGTACTCTACTTCTTAAGTCACACTGTTCTAACTTCAACCTGGATTCAGAGTGGAGGAGGACAGGGAAGCACAACCAGGGGCTAGACTGATAATTTGACTTTTCACCGGGTAATTTCTTGGTGGGTTTGGTATCAAGGGGAAAGTTAGGAAAATGCTGCTCTTTTTAATTTTGTTTTACCAACATTTACTAGTTGTGCTTTCATGGTTGGAAGCTTGAAAATCTAAAAGATTTAACTTTTGTAGCAATTGACCGAGACTCTCATGGGTTTGTGCTAAATCACTCTACCCTAATTGTGACACACGACTATGCATGTGCTGTATTTGCTTGGTTAAAACTTGGTGGAGAAATAGATTAAGCCAAAGCTTGTCTTGAATTGGTTGCTTTCCTCGGGCGGTAAGCTGTGCTGATTTCAGCTGTAATGGTTTTGGGTCCGTGTAGCTCAGTTGAGGCGGTGTGGAGTAGAGGAAAACAGCAGGCAGAAACTCACATCCACACAGACACTAAAATTTTCACATTTTTTACTAAAATACTCCAATCTTACCAAGACAAAAAGTTGCCATCACTCAACCATCACTGCTGTTCTGGAGATCAGAAAACAGGAACTCAGGACTCAAAAGTGAATAAAAAGCACAGTCGCTGATTGATGACGTTACCAGGCGATGTAGTATACACCTTGTTACGACTCATTTCAGAAACTCAACTGTTAGGAAGTGTTGTAGTCAAGTCACCACAGCTCATGTCCAAGTTGGGTCTCAAGTCCCTAATGTTCAAGTCCAAGTCAACCAAGAAGTTAAGGTTGAGTTCAGGATCAGAAACGCAGCTGTTTGACCCCAATTGATTGTCTGTGTAAATCTTGACTGACTGTGTTGAACGATTTAGATATGCAGGAAGCATATTAAGTGAATTAACATTCGTGTCTGTTCGTCCGAATTTTCTTGTCTGAATTTTACAGCAAAAGTATCTCTACTAGAAACCTCAGCTGAATTACACAGACTGTAGGTGTTATACATACATACATAAATGCTTCATTATATCACACTATGTCATCCAACTTAGAAGAAAATTCTTTATATGCACCTGCAGTCAGAATTTATTCATGCTTCTTATTCATGTTTGATAACCTATCTGTTTACGGATGAACATTTGTGAAGTTAAAAACAAATCACAACTTCACCAAACAGTAGATTTAGAGGCCAGTGTTGTCGTTATTTAGCAGCTAACGTATGACAAATCAAGTAACATCAGCATCAGTATCTACTCACTTCTCTGGTTAAATTTTGGATGGATTTCTGTCAAAGTTAGATGCTGTCCCTGTCTCCTCTCCACTCAGTTTTTGTACATATTAAACATGTTCCTCTGCATTTGCGAGTGTTAGCTGTTCAATCTGTTAAACAACCTCAGTCAATTCTGAGCCTTGGACTCAAGCACTACAGCACAGGCTGTTTGGTCATTTCAAGATGTCAGTAATACATTTCGATTGTTGCATTAGGTTGGAAAGCAGTGGGATTACATTTTTTCACTGGGTTGTTTTTCAGATTTGACTCAAGGACTGGAAGACTCTCTCCACCACAGTGATATTGTGTGGCCGTGTTTGATTTTATGAATTCACTTTCTTGCAGTTCAGAGAGGCTGTCAGTGTCAGGCCAGTCAACAGAGGGGATTTGTCTCGAAATAATGTGTTTTTCTCTCTTGATCTATGACTTGCAGCAAAGACATCAAAGCTGTCATAGCTGTCCAAGAATATGTTTGCCAGAAAGTTACAGATCCACAAAACTTTTGAAAGAATGTAAACATCTATCCTGAACTAATGGGAGGGTATGAGAGACGCAGTGTGTAGGTGTTTCAGAGACGGAGTTTTAAGTTTGGCACATTACCTCTCTGACACAAGTACCAAAATAGCTCACTTGTTTTTAACAGTACAGGGCTGCAGCCCTGCTTAGTCCATGAGTGACAGTTTTCTAATTTTGAAGAGATAAAAACTGTCTCTGAACAAATATTTCAGTGCTCAAACTTTCACAGGAGAGTTTCAGTATTATATTCAGTTGGGGAGGAAGAATGTGCTTAGAATAAATGTTTCTTCAAAGGCACCAATGGTCGCCAAGCTACTCTGACTGCTTCTTCATTTGTGACTTTAGTTGTATTGCAGTCTGGTAATATTGATCAGTCAAGCTGAAGTAAGCATGACTGTATGCAGGTTGTCTCTAAGCAGAGAGCACTAGAGGGTAGTGCATTACCTGATTTCTGAACCCTTCAACTATTGTCTAACAGCATCAAAGCTTTTTATCATGAAACTGTTTTATCTGTAAATAAGAGTTTCAACTCACACTCACCTCATTCTTAAATCTCAACATGTAAGTCTGTCTGAAACACTGGAACAATGGCAGTCATTCACCCCAGGCGATAGCCCACTAACTCTTTTATTTCTGGAGGAAATGAAGGGAAGTGATGGAGGATAAAATGCACCAGATCTTGTCAGGGCTGGATATCACATGACCAGTGTCAGAGCCTTTGCACATGAGGTGACTGCTCTACCAACTGAGCTAAACCAGTGCCCTGCTGACCAACACAGAGATTATGTCCCACTGTTTCTGTCAAAAAATAGCGTTACACAAAAGAGAAGGGGCCTTTAATGCCTCTGTCATGCTTCTGTCACTCTTTGGATTGAGAGCTGCTTTGTAACATGATGGAGGTGGAAGTTTGATCCTTTGAAATGAACTAGCCTTTGTCACAAATGAAAAGCTAAAAAGCAGGTAAAAAGGGCCTCACCATTCTCTCAATGGTGTTTAAGATGGGGATCATAGACACTAAAATGTGCATCTACATTTATTCTGTATTTACCAAGAAACTAAAGGCACTGCTACACTGACATCCTTTTCCCCCATGAAGTCACTGAGCTGCTGTTTGCCTCAGTATTCTCCACATTAAGTGTGCAACTGGCTGGTAAACATTATGACATACTACAGAAAAACATGAGATATCTTTAAAGCTGCCCTCGCTCTCTGGGCGTGTTGTTGCTTGGTTACAGAGCTGGTAGCAGGAGGATGTTGAATATCAAAGTGAAATTTAAATCTGACCTCTTCATCAAATGCAAGAGATTGTAACAATGCCGCTTGAGTGTGAAACTGAGTTTCCATGCCCTGACTTTATTGTAGCCGAGGAAAACAAGATGAGTGGGCCAGACGGAGACGTGTCTGAAAGCACAAAACCCTTCATTGGGAAACGTGAACATGCAAACAGCCACAAGACAAAAGCAGATACACAGGCCTGACACAGATCTTTTGGTTCATTAAAAACAAGGAGCAGGAAGTCAGTTATATGTATTAGACCATGTATATCATACCAGAAACGCAAAGGACATAACATTTTCCACCATGCTTAAGAAAGACAGAGCTCCCTCTCCATTTTTCTAATTAAAAGTGTACATTTTTTCATGTAGGGCTTTAATTGTTACTTGATGATTTAATTTCTTGGTTGATTATTCCATTTACCCACTGAAATCATATCTAGCCTCGTATCTATGGAGCACCCTGATAATCTGCTATAGATAAATAGGGTTGAGAATAAAAAAAAATAATTCATTGGAGAATCAGAACGGTTGTCAAAAGGGTTTCTTTTTCTGGGATTTGTGTATTCCATGTCTGGCAACGTTGTCATGTCACAGATCGTATGATTTCAGTGTAGCTGAAAGAAGATAATGAGCAACTCTTTGGACGGAGCAGGGGATTGGTCCAAACTGCAGAAGCTGTGAATCTTTATTAAAATGTTGTACACAAAGCTGTTAATTTGTGCCATCCCATCAATTCTTCTGACTGCAGTGGTGAACAGATGAATCCACTTTAATTATGCAAAATTTAACTTTTTTTTCTACCTTACCAGAAAGAGAGCTAGACAAGCAGTCATGTACACAAGATACAGTGATGGTCATGATATTTTATGATGATGATATTGCTTTTTTGAAGAGAGGAGAGGAGCAGGGCCTAAAAAGTAAAGAATAGTACATGATTTTGCCATAGAAATAAACAGTTGCTGTATGTTGTTCCCTGAAGAACCACAGCAAAAACTAAAATTTTTGCAACTTTTGTAACTTTATCTTCTTTTGAATACGAAGCAGTATGCAGAAAACCCAGTGTTTGGAGCCCGATAAATCTCGTTTGGTTTGAAAATCTACTGTTTTTCTGGCCAGAATGTTTCCAGGTAAGATAAATCCTCCCCTCTAAAGTAAACCCTAGACACAGCTTTGTCTCCAGCTTTTACATAATTCTGCCTGTTTGCATACTTCATCACTATGTTACTGATAGATAAGCAAAGAACTCCCTGTAGGGGGGAATGAAGAGTTCTCAGGTAATGGCTTGGTTAGTGCCAAAAGCAGAATGGTAATATATTTTCTGCACTACTCCAACTTTAGCATCAGCATAAAACACTACCTAAGAGTAAACGTGTGAATTTTTCTGCTTTTATTGCTCTGTGCTGTCTCATAGTGTAAGTGTTTCTGATCCTAAGCCCTGAAGGTAATGGCTCAGTCAATGCAATCCAAAGGAAACTACAGTAATTTCACCTTTATGATTATCACCTCTGTGCAGAGAGGCCTTTGAAACCTACTCTTTGATAAATGATTCATATGTGCATGAATTATCAAACTAGTTAGGTCATGATGCTCACACAAACCAACACATCAGTTGTCAGAAGGATAATACAAGCTACAAACTAATCCGTGCCTTTACTCCTGACTAAAGCATATCCTGATTTTGCTTGATAGTGGTGATGTGAAGGCTTTGATGATGTAAGAAGACAAACACCACAACGTCACAGACTAATACTTTGAAGGGAGTAAAGCAATGATGTGCTCTATAATTTATGTGCTACAACTAAAACAGCCGGATGCAGAGGTACATTTCTGTTTGAGCTTGTATATATATAAGAACCACTAGTTGCCCCATGGCACTGTACCATCACAATACTAAAGTAACAGCATTATATTTCTTTATTTTTAATAGGACTTGGCAATTAACTGCAAATTCAATCAAATGGCAACATGACCTGCTGCACTACACTAGGTGCAATATCTTTTTAACCACATATGTGTCAGAGCACCAGACAGATTTTTGCAGTAGATGTCTTTTGCCCTCGAACCCTGAACTCAACTCTGCTCAGCTCAAGAGCCAAATTGTTTAAGACTATCCATCAAGAATTGAAGTGGTGAGAAGGGGCAAAAACAGCAGAAATGAGTAATAATAAATCAAAGGTGGCAAAAAGGGTCAAAAAAGCAGCAAAAATGGGTGAGAAGGGTAAAAAAATTGGGAGAAACTTGCAAAATGGTGAGACAGAATCAAAACTTTCCAGATGCATGACATTTCTGATTAAATATGGATTTCCATTGATCTTATTAAATACTCTAATTTTTAAGACACTAAATTTTAAGTTAAACTCTGTTTAATGAGTTTATATACAATGTAATGTAAATGTTAATAAAACAGAATACAATGATTTGTAAATCCTCTTCAACTTGAGGACACCAATTGTTGAAGCTTTAGGGCTGGAATTCTTTCACATTCGTGCTCGATGTACCTGTTAATGCCAAACAGAATTTCTTTTTACGTTATTTTTGGGGGGGTTCTTTTCCATATGTTTGTTTTCTTTTATAAAAAAATTACAGTCCCTCATGAATGTATCTCTCTTATTCAAAAAGAGAATAATTAAACATACACCATCCCTTTCAACACAGCAATTGATAACACCAACACACAAAATGGGGAATGTACAAATCGCACATAAGAATCACAACTGCAATATGGAGAAAAATAATTGCAAATGGATTTTCTTTGCAAATCGCCCAGCCCTGTTGTTTTTGTTTTTACAGTTTGAGATGTTTAGGTATAAGGATTATGCGTAACTCACAGCCACAACAAACTGCTGCTCTTTGGAATAATTGGTACTGCAAATGTGAGAGCAGATCATGAGTGATACCTTCATGTTTAAGTGAAAGTACACAAAAGATGATGTTTTGATTCATTGTGGTCATAAAACATAGAAAACAAGCCCGTAGAACAGAAAACTTCTCAACATGACAATAGACACACTCTGCAGCACATCACAGGCTTTGAGAGTGACTGTCACGGAGTGAAAGAAAGCCAGCTTTAGAGAAATCACTTTATGAAGAAGTCAATGAGGCAGGAATGCAAAAAGTCTCTTTACCACAAACGTAAGCCATGGCTAATGTTCGACACTGAATACTGGTTCAAAGAAAAGAGTTGAAGAAATAGAATTGAAAAGGAGAAGATTTTAACATGAGTGAATGTTCTGTATTATAAGAAGGTTTTTTCAAACAGGTGGTTGAAGATTTTTCCTGAATAATTGTGACTCAATATTTCGAGGTCAAGTGAAAAAATGAAAAATACATGAGAAAGTTTCACTCCTCTTATCTTTTTCCACTTGCCAAGCCTTAGTAGACCCATTGAAGATTAATTATCATGACAGTGGTTGAGAATAGCAGCATTCAGGTCAGCTCAACCCTATATTGTCTCTGTGTTAAAATTTGATTGACTTTGATTTTTGACTTTTAAACAGCTGATGCGCTCTAATTGCCTTCATGAGCTATGAGTCATCACTGTTGCTGCTGTAACTGAACTGTTTTGAAACTGACAGCTATGTATTGAGGTGCTCACCTGTCCTTCTCACCTCACTCAGTAACTTTTCTTCACATTCCTCCTTCAGCTTTGAGCTAAAGCCTTGTTTGAGATGTGGTTTTCTCATTGACTCCACTCTAAAGTGCTTCGTTTTTACAGACACATCAAAAAATGGAGATATGACTCGAAGCATCAACTATGGTGGCTGACAAGGGCAGAACATCTGCCTCTTTTTCTTTCACTTGAAGAGGGTTTATTTTGTTGAGTTTGTTCTTCCAAACTTTTGCCTGTTTCCACATTTGTATTATTTTTGCCAGGGATGTCCCAATTCTTAACCCAAGGTTCAGATCAGTGCTGATTTTTGCATTTTCTAATTGACCAATGATCAGCATTTCAGCTGATCTTATCATGTGATCATTCACATAAGCTGTAAATGAGAAAAATTTCTGCTGAACACAAATGCGTCAGTATAACCAAGCAATCTAAGTTCACCCAACCTCATAAAGTTGATATGATGATTTACGATTTATATATCAAACCAGGAAGTGAAAACAGTCTAACAGCCACATGTGAATACATTCATGCACTCAGAATTTTTCTTGAGGCGTTTTAACCAAAACATCCTCAAACATCATGCAGCATAGTCCACCAACAATGGAAAGGGTGCTCCACTGTTTCTGGACTTTAAAAGAACAGATAGATATCAATGGAGAGAGAGAGAGAGAGCATCCGAAAAGTCCATAGAAGACGGTGGGACACAGGTTTATGCTATAGCAGTTATCAATGATCAGTTATACAATAACAGATACTTGGTTTCACATGCTGCCTCACTGCAGCCATACAGCACAGTCTGTGACAACATTCGAGGTGATTGAAAAAGGATGTCACATGATGTCTTGATACCAGAAATAAGTTTTGAAAAGTAAAAACAAGATGCAGGCTAATATAACCCAAAGTTCCTTTTTTTGCTGGTGTTTCACCGTGGTCCGATATCCATATCAGATGGGGATACCCCTAACAGATACCATCATTTCAAAAGCAAAGATAGTGAGGCTTGAAAACTTTCTTTGTTACTTTAGATACCCTTCAGTTGTCATTTGTTCGCCTTATTTGTGAGTGCTGAGCTTCATTGTGTCTTAAGAGCACACAGCAGGGCAAAGAAGAGAAAGCAGAAATAGAGCGTCATTGTACAATGGCAAAATCATTCTCTCTAATGAGCATCAGTAAAGCCCAGTTGACATCTTCATTGTCACAGCGCAGCCCTTTCTTTCCCTCCATAATGTTCCTAGACTGAAGCCTTGTGATCCATTTCTTTGATATAATCATTTGGTGTTCGCCTCGAGAGACAAAACAGCGCTTGATCTTGCTCTGAATTCTGGGTACACATGTCAAATGAACATACATTACTTAGAAGAGCCTGTTAAGTCCTGTCAGGAGGCATTCCTCTGATGGTATTTCAGGGCCTGCTGTTTGGTAAGGCTAGTGTTTCATCACAAGCCTCTTATCATTGCAGAGTTGGCTGAATTAGCATTAGCTCATTAATTTACATGAACTGCTTGTTTGACATCCAAAGAAAAGGTTAATAACCATGTCACGTTTCATAACCTTTGTTCTGCATAATCAGAGCATGAAAAAATGAAACTACATTTTACTCTTGAACACAATCACAAATTTTTAAAGGTTTTTCTTTTTGCTTTCCTAAATTTACAGATTTCAAATATTGTTTATAGTATTTCTGGCTCTGTCACTTGCTGTTAACTGATAGCATTAAGTTGCTGCTAACTGAAGCCTGGCCCATACTGAAAGATTTACAAAGTCTTTAAAGATGTAAGACACTCCAACCAACATCCCAGAATCTGTTCTCATACTGTTGGAGTGCAACAATACGAGAACACATACCAGTGGTGACTGTCACTACTGAAAATCTCTGGTCCCTTGCAGTGGACAGGATGGTTGTCGAGCCAAATGGCACCATCTGGGACATCTATTGCAGTTACAATTTCTGTTCCACTTCTCTCCATGTCACTTTGATTGTAGTTAAGTTGACATTGTTTTATAAACAGTAGAGCTGTTTCTAGTGCTGGTCCTCAGTTTTTGACATTCGAGTTTGTGCTTTGCATTTACTTCAGCCACTTTTGCTCTCTTTGTAGTGTCTTCTTCTTCAGCCAGCTGTTGTTGGCTAATGTCCAATTTTATGGAAAAATACATTGAGTGTGTTTGGCTTTTCTCTGGGTTCTTCCCATATAACAGGACATCTGAACGTAATAACTGAACATGTTCAATAAGATTTCAAAGATTGTTTTCTGATAATATTTGGGATCCAAGATAATCTGTAGAGCAATCACAAAGTGAAGTGATGGCTGACATTTGTCAGAAGATGGATGGATTATCTTGGCTTATGTGCCCTGATATTTGTCTTGTCACTGTTTATCCAAGACTATTAAGTGGGTTAGCCTCTTTCTCCGTGGAAAACATATTATTATAGCCTTGTTAGAGCTTGATTTTCAACAATCACCCAAAATCTAACAACAAGCCAAAATGTGGGGAAAAAAGTAACAAAACCCAAAATGTAGTAACTGGTCGATAATAGAACAAAAGTGCTGAGCGCAAAATGTAATTCGAAAAAATGTAGTGAGACAAAAATGTGGTAACTGGTTGATGACATTACAGATGCTGAGCACAGAGCGTAATAACCTTAAGCCCATAATGTAACAAATTTTTATGTTTGGGTCAATAATTACATTTTGGGTTTTGTTTCTTTTCATTTAATTATTATTACGTTTCCTAGCACTTTACATCACATCAGGTCGTTGTCACATTCTGGGTCATTGTTACATATTGGGCTCTAACTGGTCTTCTGTAAAGTTCAGGGATAGACTAAAGCCAAACCACAGCTTATTTATGAGATGGACTTTTATATGCAGAAAAAATAAAAACTGCGCTAGCCTGTTATGACAAACTGGAAGCCTCTGAGAAACAACTTACCCTCCACTTCAAGCTAATAACAGTCACAGTGGGAGGCAAATTAGTATGAACTCTTCAAATCTGCTCCTTCTCTTTAACCCTGTTAACCTTGACTGCAAGTTGTAAAAATAATAGTAAAGCCTATAAAAACTTGACACCTCTATTTATGTGGATGAGACATTTATGAATAATTTAAAGTCACTGTAGTCATGTTAAAAGGCTGTTCAATTAGGGAAGTGGTTAGTGCATTGGCTCTGTCAAGATTTCCAGTGAATTCACAAGGAAAGAGTTGTACAAATGATTGTGCACACAAATGCATGTTGTAAGGGTTGGGGAGCAGAGTGTATGGACTCTTGCAAAGGTCTTAATGAATGTCAGACTTCTTGGTGGAGATGAGAGCTTCTCTGATGGAAATCGATGAAGGCTTTTGTCACACACAAAGAGCAGCCAATTCAATGCCTGGGCTGTCTGATGTGGTGCTGGAAGACTTAGACGAGCATTTAATGACGCGTCACTGGCCTGGACAGGTAATCAATTCATTTAGGCATTAATGTATGTATCCCAAGGTAAATCTTTAATTAAGGGGCAAAGAGAAGAGGACAAGAGGATATGCAGGAGGCCAGAGAGTATGAAAATCCAACAGAGAGAATGTATGCTTCCTCATTTCCCTTTTAATTCATCAGAGTTCCTTCATATCTGAATCATTTTGCTCATTGTTAAGCTTGATTTCTCCTCTAAAAGCATGGCTCATGCGTGCAAGTCAAGCTTTCATGACTGAGGTAAGAAATATGTTGATAATCTGGGAGTTATCATTTTAGAAACCATGGATTACCAGTGAAACCCACATCAGTTGTTATGTCTTGTGTGGACCCACTGGTCCACTACCTGCACGGACTCTTTCTCTTTTTTTATTGGTTTTAAGCGTTATTTCTGGATCATTTCACTGTCATGAATCAGTGCACACAAGCACCAGATAAATCAAAAGCAGACCTGTCCCTTTGAAAGAGTGTGTTCGTCTCCAGTTTTCTCTGCTGCTCTGTGTCCCCCCTGTGCCTGCTCCAAAGAGTCCAAACTATCCATCTCAATCTTACAGAAACAAATGATGTGGATATGAACTTCTGAATTACTGAGGAAGAGAAGAAATGAATTGATAAAGAGAGCTGACAGAGATGTATGCTTGTGCAAAGCAAAAAAAAGAGTGACAGGTTGAGTCAAGGCTCATTGATTAATCCACTAAGCATTTGAAGGATTTCAGAGTGTGGGTGGGACTGTTCAGTGAGCTGAGTAAACTCTCCTCTGTGGTGGGGAGATGACTTGGGGAGCTGACTGTGTGCACTGAAGTGAATTTGTTTGTTATAGCCATACTCATGCAGGTGACTGGGTTGACACAAGTCCTGTCCTGTATGAAGAATTAAAAAAAAATTGCATGGACAAAAATTAAAGACAGCTCATGATGATCTCACCTAACTGGGTACTGTACTGCTTCAATTTACTTTTACTATTTCTTTATTTTTTCTCTTTACAATTTCACTGTCTCATATTGACTGTGACCTACAGTTTGACCAATGTGGAATGAGAGGTGAAAACACCAACTTTTCAAAACCGACCCGCAGAAAGTTGCTTACTATGAATTTCACTTTCAGGCCTTGGAAGTCCAGTTTGCATTGCTCTTTTTCTTAGGGTGACCATGTTTTGGAAACTAAAAAGAGGACACCCTACCTGTCCTCTTGTAGATAGTGCAAAGATACCTAAAGATATCAAACAGACTATGCCAACGGACTAGTGCTTTATTATAAATATTAGTAGTCTGTTGAACAAGCTGAGATATACCTGGACATTTCAGGCAATTTTGGTGAAATCCCTTTGGACATAATTTTAGGCCCTAAAAGGAGGACATGTCCGGGCAAAAGAGGACGTATGGTCACCCTACTCTGATTGTTAGTCTCCATGATTTGTTGGCTAAAAGTTGCTCACTGGGCCTGGAACCCATAATTACTCTCAAAATGTAAGTCCAATTTGAATACAAATAGATCCACGATGGGTTTTCAGCTTGTATTAAAGGTTGAGGTGCCAACCTGAGAAAGGATGTCCTAATTCCCATCCATATCATACACATCTGTCTGGAGCTCTGTAATGAAGTGTATTTAGGCCAGCTACAAAATAGTAGGGTATGTTATCCCTCCAGCATATCCTGGGTCTGTGTGGTGTCTCTTCCCTTGGTGGCCATGTTTAAAATAGCACCACCAAGAGGACACAGGGTTTACATTCTGAGTGAGAGTTCTTTATTCTCAAGATCAGGGGTGCATATCTCGTGACACTTGGTAATTGAAAAGGTATAACCGATAGATTATCAATAATGTGTAAAGGATGTGTGGGATATTAATAAATACTACAGGAATTTTACAGGCAACAAGCATGGATGACTGGATGTGTGTCTCATTACATAACTGAAGCTAATTTTGACATTTATCAACGGTAAAAGTGTTTTATTCTAACACAGTGAGGTGTAGTGGACAGACTTCTCTTGTAACTCTGATCCTACTTTACCATAAAACTCTGGAACAACATCTTCAACTATGTATGTGCAGCACCACTACAAAAAAAGTGGAAAATGTCACCTAGTGTGCACCCACCGTGTAATACACCTGCCTCAAATGTCTCAAAGTATTGACCAGAGTACAGGTCAAAATGATCTGATATCAGGTCCAGTGCCAACCTGCCAACAAACAGTAAGAAATGCCACTCTTATGGTACTCACTTATCCAGACTGCTAGCCCGCTCACATAGCAGCTGGTAAGTCAGCCAGCCAGTTAGTTCCCCCTGCGGCGAAACTGTTTGTCTGAAAACTCTTCAGCCAATTAGCAGCTGCAGCTACCAGAGAGCCAGACTGCCACAGCTGCAGTCTGCCAGCTTATATAGTGTCCAACCAGCCAGCCAGTTCCCCCTGTAGCAACAGCTGTTGACCCTGAACCACACACACTCTATTTGGGCCCCCATCATCTCCTCTCACCGAGACACAAAAAGGAAAAAAAGAGATAACAACAACAAGTGGGAATGCTCATGAAATGCACAGGGCCATTTTTCACCCACTCATCATGAGGTCAATTCATTTTTCTCTCAAGGACATTTTACTTGATTACAAGAAGTACTATCATACTTGAAATACATTTTTGGAATTGAGGAAAAGGCTGATAATGAAAATAATCACTGTAGACATTATTTTTCTTGCTGATCCATCAGTAATAGGAGTGGGTGTTGGATACTGATTCTTTAAACAGGTGTTATATATCAAATACATGTGTTAATTTGCCTTTGATTTAAACAAACAATTTCTTCTCATCTTTTAGCTAAATCTTCTTCCAGACAAGACGAATCTTGATGGAACTCGATGTCACATCATCATCCTTTTATGTGCCAGAAATAAAACCTGTCAGAGAAACACTGATATTCTACTTGACTTTTCTTTTAACTTTGTAGCATGTCACTCTTTTATCAAGAAGCATATTTAGGTTTAAAATGAGCTGTCATTTTGATAAGTTTTCATGTTAAGTTTCAAATAAATTATTTTATTTAAAAAAAAAAAAAACTCTCTCTGTATTTCCTCTCCTCGTCTGAATGGACTGAGCTTTTGCCTACAAGCAGCAGAAAACAACTATGTTATTATGAGCATTACTGGTGTAGAATTGACTTGTTTTCAGTGGGTTTATTTGAGAATTGTTTGTCCTTTTTCAGGTTAAAACCAAAACATGCTGTCTTTGTGCCATGGAAGTCAGGGTTGTTGATTAATCACTCTCTAGGGCTCATTTGAAATGACTTCAGAATTTATGCAGGAGTCACCTTTCAGGGCACAGGTGTATTGGTCTGTGACTGTATACTAATTATCCATGGACTAGAGACAGAGTAAGAAAGATAGTGGAGTTTGAGGGTGTGAGAAAAAAGTTTTTGCATCTACTTTCCGCTGTGGGACTTCTCTTCGATCTTGTGATAATTAGTCTAAGTTTGGAAGGTGAGGACAGAGTCGAACAAAATCACACAGACCTGTCCTGAGGTAATTATGCAGTCTATTGATGTCCAATAACCAATTCATACAGGCCCTCAGACTTTATATTTGAACAATTTCTCAAGTTCATTGTGCCACAGCTCCAGTTATACACTGACCGATTCCTAAGACAACCTTCAGAAAAATGACTGAGTATTTTAATCCTTGCACAAATCCTGAACATATACATAATGTTATTGGAGGTATTCCAATTAGGACCAGATTGATTCTTCATCACTTGGATATTCTGACCTAATGTACCTGATCCATTCTCTGAAAGTAAACTGTGGATTTTCTTTTTTTCACAGGTGAACCTTTGGCTGGTAGCAGAAGTGCTGCTGGCATTCCTAGAGGGTACTGGAGCTTCTCCTGGGTAGCTGAGGACGACCTGAGCTTTCCTGGCGACTCTGTGCCAGTGTCAGGTGAGTCAGACATTGTCAGTCCTGCTCAGACAGATGGACAGGCTAATGCGCATCTGTCCTCCAAAGACTCTTTGCTCCCAATAAACTATGACACCTGGCATCAGCTTTCCATCAGCTCACATAAACGTCTCTGTCTTGCCTGCCCAAAACCATCAGCTTTGGCATCATCACAAAGCTGGGTGTCTGTTGACCAGTCTTCCATGACCTATTCGGAGATCTAAATAGATAAAACTTCCAGTGACCCCTAATATGAATATCTGTACTCTACAAAACGTCTCACAGAATTAATTTTTATTTACCCTGTGAGGAGTCAAGTTGGTGACTGGGGTCAAAGTGATAAATCACAGCAAATAAGGAGCCTCATATTTCACCCCTTTCCTTTTTTTAACAATGTGCATTAACTGAACTACACAGGCCTTCCCTCAAAGCAAAAATTGTGTTGAGTTCTACAGTTTATAATAATGCTGGAGTTATCTAAAGACTGGAATACTGAAGTTTGATGAAAAATGACATGATGCTTTAAATGCACTGCAATGCAGATATAATATAGACAACAGCCCCCGAAGCCAATGTCATCCCTGAAAGCTGCCAGTCAAATTTTTGACCTAACAAAGGACAGTTCTGACTGATTTTTTATTTTCCATTTATCTTAATGCACACACTAGACGATCTGTCACACACTAAACATTATTGTGGTAACAACTTCCCAGTGGTCACTCCATTGATTCAGGATCTTACATAAACAAGCATTGTCCAGTGGGACTTCAGAACATGAACAAGAGATGCTTTTTATGCTAGAAACATGTTATGTGCCATCACTTTGTCGTCTCTACTGTGTGTTCTGGTTGTTCTCCAACCCACATGATCATAGCCCTCATGAAACCATTAAGTAAAAGGGCGGTGAGGACCATGAGGAAAAAGTAGTGTTTTTTGGGGATAAGAATTTGAATCTTACCAAGGGTAGTTTGATTCGAAAAATGAATAGAGGGAGCAAATCTTTTAAACTCTGTGTGCCTTTGTTCAAGACAACAAAGCGATGAGGTAGGGTATTTATTTGTAGTTAAGCAGTGCTATTGTTTGAAATGTAACAACAAGCCAACTTTGTAAACTCAGTTTCTAGCGTAGTTTAGTAACCAGCTCTATCACTCTCCTGTTAAGCTTTCATCTGCTCCGACGTCCTTCTTCTCTTAGACAGCCCAGCTCCTGTTTCCACCATTGCTACAAAAAAAATCCAAGACATCATTGTCAGCATAGCTCTCTTCTCACTGCTGGACTTAGTTGGCATGTTGTTGTCATAGGGACTTTGACCTTTGGGTCCTGCCAGGCCCAGTCAGGCAGATGAGAAATAGCTTTTAGAAATTACCTACTTCGGTGCTGGCAATCTCTTTTTAATTCCTGGGTTACAATTAGGCATGTTCCTAGAATTAAGACTTTTTCAAGATCAATTAGAAAGCCTTTAAAAACAAGTTGAAGGTTTTGTTTCCATTTATAGAGAGCCTAACTCACACAAACTTACCTAATGTGCTCATCTGTGTCAGAGCTGCTATCTCATTCTTAAACCTCGTTCTGTAACCCTCACTACCCAGATTAAAAAGACAAAAGTTTTTCTTTTATGTAGCATATAAGATTTTCACCCTTCACTCTTAAAATATTTTGTAAATTTAGAGCATGAGACAATATTGTTTGCCACTTGCATATTACTCATTCACAAGATTCACAAAATAGCTTTCATTAACCAGATTTTTTCTGGCTGATAGCATGCCTGTTGATCAGTGTTGGATTTTATGAGCTACAATTGGCTTTAATTATCCACTCTCATAGTTCACCACTCATAACTGATGAGATATGTTACAAACCCATTTAGAAGATAGGAAAATTAGCTGTTATCAGGCACATTGGTGGCCCAGTGGGCAGTTCTGAGGCAGTAGAATGGATTTGGACACTGACAAGCAAAAACATGCTCCAAAGTCAAAAGTCATCATTGTGCAGCACCGACATGGTCAGCTTAAATCACGTTTCCACTCTCCTCGCTGCACCCACAGAGATGCACTGCAGCACCACCACCACCACCAGTCCTATTTTAAAGATCAGTGCATGCAGCCATGTCCAGTCAAATGGAGGCATTCATGGGTAAACCAGAAGAGAAAAAAATACAGAAAGATTTATTCCAAACTTTTTGTTCCTTGTACTTTGCTCACATCTCTGACTGTGAGACTAAACAAAATAAGCTTGAACATACTCCTAATTTGCTTGTGCCTTACCTCCTCATATTTTATAGATCTGTCAGTTTTTAAAGGCTGAGGATTACCAATACTGGCTGGTATATTCCTAAATGAATCGTGTTGAAAGATGAAACAGGTCTGACTTTTGAGGGATTTCTTTTGGCTTCAGCAACATACCACAGCTCTGAGTGTGAGCATTTTCTTAAGAAAGCATCGAGGCACATTTGTGCATCAGTGTCACGTCAGACTCTCAAAGCCTCTCCACATCACTCGGCGGCGACAGCTACTGCAAGATTTTTTGCCCCTTTCCAATCTCATGGGGGTGGCAGGTCATCCTGTAAGTGATGATTCAGAGTCCCGGCAGCACCAAACTGTCACCCGACTGTTTATGAAACACATCCTTGACTGCAAAACCCTGGGCCCTTCCTCTGACTGCCTGTGGCTCTGACAGCCTGCAGTGGACCCTACTGTAATTGGTGTCACTTAGACAACGGATCCTCAAACCATTTTTAAATCAATCAATCCGTCACGCTGACTGCCGCCGGCCACTCTGTCTATTATTTCTTACGACAATAGCGTTGACCAGTCACCTCTCGTGTTGGCAACCCAGAGGCAGAGATTTTATTTTATTGTGATTTGTGAAGCAAGAATGCTGTGGATGGAGCTGAAAAGATCACATCTGGATAGTTAAAACTTGATGACAACAACTGCTCTAAATGAGTGATGGCACAGTTGAGTGAAATGCATCAATTTGTCATTACTGCAATGTTGCCAAATGTTGATTGGAACATAAAGGAACAAATGATTTACTCGTGCTATGAGGACATTTTTTTATGATGCACTAGAATATAAACATTCTGTATTCCTCCCTGATGGAAGCTCATTTTTCTTTCATCCCAGAAGTAGAGATTTTTTTTTTTTTTTAATTTGTGTGGCATCTTCAGGGGGCTCTCTGTTGTATTGCTTTGCCAAAGCTTCACAGGATGCTAGAAAAAGGTTTGGAAGAGGACAGGTCTCAACACACAGCATGACAAACATGGCTTTAGGCTGCACTGATAGATCTCGGCTTTCCCTGGAGCATCTGCTGTCCTCTGGCGTTTATAACCTACTACAAAAGCCAAAACAGAAGGACTGGACACTTGCCACCAGCTGCCCCCTCCCTCCCACCTGGATGCCTCTAAGAGCAGTCTTTAATTGGATGACACGGAAAGCCAACGGACTTGGCTGCATTCAAGTGCTGGTATCCTGACAGCGTTGCCACTGTGTGTCAGTGATGTGTCAGAGCCCCCTGACCTGAGCCCCCTTCTACCTCACATCTACAGTGTCATTGGCCCTCAAGGGACTTGCAGCATGGCAGCCTGTTTCCATATTCTGATATGCAAAAGCTTTTTCCATACGCCATCTTCCCTATTCTAGACCTATTCTCCTCATCAAGATGGATGGTCCTGGTTCAGCTGTGGCTGCCAGCTGTAACAGAGGCCCTCAGATGGATGCTAGCCACTTCATGAGTCGCCCTGCTCTACAATGGAACATCTGCCTCACTCAGCTGGTAGTGCTGTTCTTGTGTAATGAGACACAGCAGTGGAATAAAACACATTTGCTAAGGCAGAGGGGATAAAAGATAGAGCAGTGGTGCAGGTGCTTAAATATGGCATCCTCCTGGAGTCGCATCATTCAGTTCCTCCAACCCCTACTTGAGTTCACAGTGCTCCACTTGCATGGCTTTTATTTTCCAGAGGATGCAGAAAAGCTCATGAGGATGCAGAAAAGCTCACTCCAGGCATGTGTAAATCACTGGCTGGTTAAAAACAAGCAAACATTTGGAGATTGTTTTATACGCTAGTGTTTATACACAGTGTCACAGAGCAACAGTATCAGGAGGTTGCAAGAAGATTTTTTTTTACTTCAAATGCAAAATTGTTAATTGTATCACAGTATTTATCTCATACACTTTAATGAAGTAATTTAAATTGTAGAACTAATTGGATTAAGAGCTGTAGAGCTAAGAAGAAAATGATGCTCATTATGTGTATGTGTCATGACTTTTGAGCATTGTGGAATTGAAATGTTTTGAACAGTAGACTTTTGCACCCTCCTACTCTACTTTTCAGCTTTTAGACAATCCTCTATAGACAGAGGACTGAAGTCAGTCACAGACTGTGTCAGTGATGAATTTTCAAATGCTGGTGTGAAAAAGTTAACCATTGCAAAATCTCCCAGCAAAATAGAAAAAACAAAGTCGTATCACAATAGCTTCAAGATACTCAAAAAGAAGCCACCTACGGACAAGCGAGCTCAATAATAAATGTATTAAACCTTGTCAGTCCAGGCAAGCTGTTCAACGATAGTGAGGCAATGCTACTGTTCTCCTCTGCAGGTCAGCTGTGATGTATCAGTGATGTAAAGTTTGGTTAAGTTATGTGGGTGGATATGTAGTGGAAGCAATATGCTTAGTGTACTTAATATGCAGAATGTACATACGAAAACATATGTGTATCACTGTTTGTTCATCTGGATGGGTGGGCTTCAAGCAGCACAGCAGAGCATAGATGTGCTATATTGAGACCTGAAGGAAATGTGCCTCCAGGCAGGTTTTGCAACCCTTGAAAGCCTGACTTGAATCAGGACCAATAGCTTGAGTGAGCTTGAGTTTCATCAAAGTCACAGCCATGAACAAAATGCAGACCTCCTTGCCAAATATGCAATCTGCAAAGGTGTTTATGTTTGTGTTGCATGCATATTTTCACAGTCACTCTCTCTCTCACTGACTGACTCGCTTCTTCTGCACCTTTCTGACCGGCTTCCCTCTGCACATGCACCGTCTCACTCAAATCAGAGACGTGATTGTCAGTTATTGGCTGTTCCCTCAGGCAGTAGGGCCCACCCCTTTATCTTAGCTGACGGCCAAACCTATCAAATCAGATCCTGACGTAACATTGGATATCTGTGTAGGTGCTGCCCAAGTTGTTTTTATAACTGTTCAAATTTTTACTGTATATTTATTTTCATTAACCTCTTCGAGTGTTGGTTTAAAATTAGAAGACAAAATGTTTATGTGGCTGAAGCAACAAGAAATGCATTCAAGGCCCCAATGTCATTTGACAAGGAAATGTATAGAATAAACAAATGAACTTTATGAAGTTTAGTGAAAACCTTTAATAAACACAGATAGACACATTAATATAGCAATGGTATTTTCTCATCGTCTTTGAACATAGCAGGCCTGTGAAGCTGTTAGCAATAACAGACACATAGGGGCACATTTAGGGGACTGCACACCCCAGAATAAAACCCAGGTATGATAGATATGTTCAACCGTAGAAGAGAACCAGACATGCTAGAAAAGTATTGTTCTGTTGTCACATAACTGCCATCCCTCCAGTATCCTGTTTTGTATGAAGCGTTTGAGCAGCTGGCTTGGGCTTCAGTTTGAAAATGACTGCATTCCTCTACCTTTTAGGAAACTACAGCTGTGCTTAACAAGTTAAATGTCTCTACGTCTCTAAATTCATTTCAATGTCAAATGTGCTGTTGTGCTTGTGCATTTGTTTCAATGAAGGATTGTGACATGAATATCAAGATGTTTCTCTCTCAGACAGAAACTCAGAGACAAAATCAAAAAAATTGCTGTATGGAGCATAATGCTGCTGCTTATTACAGCTTGCTGAGATGTTATTGGTGGTAAAATTTGTAGATGTGTTAAACTTTGATGGAATTTGAAAGATTCTTTGAGGTAAAACACTTATTTTATGGTTTTCATAGATTTTTACCATCTTTAAGGACTTGCAGAGTGTGTTGAAGAGAACTTGTCATGAACCCTGCAAGCACGACACTTGTAGTTTGAAGAGCAGATGTTCAGAGTAAGATGTAAAAACAAGTTCACAAGAATTGCCTAGCTTGCCATTCAATGTCGACACCCTCTGATCTGGAATCAGAAAGTGTCTCATGCATTCAAAAATGTTCAACTCTCTCTCCTTTAGTATTTCTAGACGTGCCTCCTCCTATTCTCATTGGATTTTGCTCACATTCAAACTGACTCTTAATCTCAAACCCTGCCAAGAGAGGACAAATTGAATTTCTCTGTAAAAAGGGCAAAAACTGATTAATATCAACTCACACTGAGGGTAAAAAAAAAAACTGGAATAAACGAAATGGGCAATTACTAATTAATTTGTGTCCTCAACAAAAGCATCAGAGTTCTGCATTTCAAGTGTTTAGATCAACACTTCTTCCACCCAATCTTCATCAAAAACCACAAACCACTCCTCCATTCATCAGTGTGCATTTGACAGGAAGATTCAGCTCCCTTGAGCGGAAATGAATTTCCTTGAACACTGAGGCCATAAAAGTCTAATGGATACATAAATAAGCTGGGCCAGACACAATCTCATTGCAATCAAGAAATAAACATATTCATCATCTCAGTTAAAGGGTTTCAGGGGGGAATTTGTCAGCACAGTTTTTATTCTCCATCTACAAAGAGACATACATCGTTAGATGTAATTTACTTGATGTCAAAAGCACTCCTGTGGAAATCCAGCATCTCATTCTTTTAAACATGTAATCAAATAGTTGCACCTCTGCTGGGGATTGACTCCTTCATTTTTAGACAAAATAAAGATGGCCTCAGTCGCCTTGCATCCCAATGACCTGCGGCTGTGTGACACGATACGGCGCTCAATCTGTGCTCAGTTTGATGAATGAGGTCGGGGTCACGATGTCAGGAAGGCTCATTAACCAATCTCACACTCTTAACTCAATCACAACCACTGGCTGCTCTGGAAATGCACTGCTTAATTACTGACAGGAGTGAGATTTAACAGAGTATTCACAATGAATTAATTTCCTTCAAAGCACACCAGCACATTCATCGTGTTAGCTGCAGCATCTACAAGCCTTGTTTACAGTGATCTACTTACTTTCTTTGTATTGAACAACCAACCTTTGTTAGAAAACTTGCTCTGCTCACCAGAGGCCAATCTGGTGATGGCTTCAACTGCATTTACAATGAGGTTACTAAAATAACAAACACATTTGATCCAATTCAAAACAAATATTGACAGGCAAAGACAGTAAAACAAGTAATTTAGCTTTTTTTTTTTTTGTCCTTCTGTATCTTTGGTATGGCAGCAATGCCCATGATGTTCAAGCCCCACCTGGTAAGCCGAGGTTTTGAATGAACTTCTCAACACCCCCATACTTAATTCCAAAGGATACGTTGGCAATACATTATCATATTGAGTGTCATGTATTTCTGAACTTTGAATCTTTCATGTTCATTTGCATTTGCAAAGCCCAAGTCCCCACAGTGGTCCAACCAATATACAACATCTCAAGGGTATCAGGATTCATAGACTGCCTTTAATTAACATCAATGCACTGTGTTTACATTAGGAGTGTGTTGAAGCAAAGGCTCAAATAGCAGTTCTATTAAAACAATTGTAATATAATTGTGATCAATATGGACTCCAGGAAGCATTTATTCTGGTCAGGGTTACAGTCTGGATGAGACTCAGCTCAGACATAATGACGTTAAATATTTGAATATATATTGAAGAAGAAAGAAACCAAATCTTTAAAGTAATATATCTGTGATGGCACACAGCAAAGTCTGTGATTGAACTTCTATTTCAATTCAGTCTGATCAAACAAGCAGAAATATGCTGAACCCTTGTCATACAGACTGGTTTTATATCTGACAGAAGATTAATTTGACTTTTTTAATGAAGTTATCCCTGGTGATTTCAGTGTTGTTGTCTCTTTGCAGTGCCTTTTACAGCATCCATGTATCCCAGGTCAAAGAGGACCTCAGTTAATCACCACTTTTGATGAAAGGCACTCATCTCTGAACTGAATATAAAGTATCATGCACTGTGATGGTGGGTATGTGCAGTCTCTTGGTTGTTATTGTAGAGGGGATATTCATACTCCCCTCTGCTTATGGGAGAGCCCATGTATGCTGCAAGGTTTTCTTTATAAAATACAAACAAAAAAGAGCCCATAAATTGACCTCAGAAATATAACAGTTTCAAAGGAGTACCTCATTGTATTTCAAGCCATGTTTCAAGTAATTACCCTCTGCTTGGGGACAAATGAAATATTAAACACACTTTTTCATGGTGAGATTGTTTGTCACACTTTGCTCATAACTATCAGCGCTCTGCCAAAACATTAGGGGGCAACCAAGGATACCTTTTGGCAAATGCAGGAGGAGAAAAGTAAACCATGTGAGGATTGCTTTTATGGAACCTGCCATTTCTCTAAATGGCTGCTCTGGTTGCCTTGATTAAAATGTGCAATGGTGTAATCAAAGGGGTAAATGAACCCATGCTTGATAATGTAAAAAAAAAGAAAGATTACATATTCAAAGGATATTACAGTTTTGATTTTGAATGAGCAGGCCGTAGAAACCATGCACCCGGTCATTTGGCAAGTCATCAGTTCTGAGCCACTTTGCACATGCAGAAGGTGGGCGAAATTGGATGACAGATCCAGATCTTGCTCACCACAGTTGAATCATATCTCTCATCCCCATTTGGCAGCACACAGAAGTGCTTAGCTTGCCACGGTGCCAAGTGCGTTCCTGCATGCATGATTACTGGGATGGTTCTCAAGGGTGGAAAAATGTGAGGAGACAGCTCTGAAACTTGAGTCTATATTGGTTTCTGTGACTCTGCAAAATATGCAAATTCATGTATTTAAACAGTATCTGAATCAGGTTCAAACACTCATGAACATTTGGTTTTTAGCACAGTGTCACTGTTAAATCCTGGCACAACATACATAATTGTGCATTTATCATCTGTAACAAAAGTACTCAATCAAAAATCATCTGAAGCCTTATGACCAGCACGGCTCATGACTTGTGACATTTTAAGATACCAGTTTCCTCATAACATAGCTCATAACTAGTTAATCCCCTATATCCATGAACATAGCCAATCAAACCCAGGCTTTTATCCCCCTACATGAAGATGCTGCAGCAGGCTCATGTCACTTTACTGGGTCATTTCATATCATATGAAAATGTACAACTTACAGTTTGCCAAAGGAGAAGCACCAAAAACAAACAGACCAACAAACAAACAAAAGCATTGGTGCCAAATGTAATGTGCAGTTATGTTGTTTTTCAACAATGTAAGTTTTTGCTTGCAGTTATTACACAATGATTACTTGTTTCTAATTGGCCAATACTTGATAGCAGTTAGACGGCAAAATAAACTCAACCAGGCGCTAGTTCATACAGACTTGTTTACCTTGTGTTACTTTATTATCAGGGACAATGTCAACTTCAATGGGGGTAATGACCCCAGAGTTATCCCTGTGGTGTTAGTAGTCTACAGAACTAACCTTGGATGCATCTCTGACTGTGGGTTTGGGCTCCAATCCACCAGAACAAACTGTCCCACTAAGTTTACCCCTTACAGAGTCACATTCACAGGGAGACATACTTATAAGACTCTGCAGTGGCAAAGCGCTAGGATCAGAACAGTAATGCCTGTCCATGGTTAGCTGAATGCATATCTGCACGTTACCCATGTTATTAAGACATTATTGAAGGAAAGGAAATGAGCTTTCACTACAACCTTGAATTCTCAAATTCTGCACATCTCATCAGCCCTCAAGGTCCCAAGTGGTGATGAGTTCCAGGAATCAATGTTTTTTCGCCAAATGACGAGTTTTAAGCACGAAAACCATTACCCTCAGTGCCACTAAGTGGTTGGGAACGACTGCCTCTATGATTCTCTAAAGGCAGCTGCCTTCTCAAGTGGACAGCAATGTAATTTAAGGGCAGTCTAATGCAGCCTTGATTCCACCTCATTAGGTAAAGCTCCTTTTAAGGATTCAGTCCAACATCTCAATTCACTGATAACTTGTTCAAACAGTGTTCTAAGTCTCATAATATATGTTAAACACCGTGGACTAAAATGTTTAAGGAGATTAAGGAGATCTTCTTCTAATGGAAAACTATTTAATAATGCATCGTGTCTCCGGGATGTACCGCATAATACAACATTGGGGTGGGACTGTATGTTGTCCAAAGATAAAACTTTGCTCTTTCCTCTCCCAAATGATGAAAAAAAGACAACTTCAGTCACCAAGAGTTAAAACTCTTTGCGAGGTACTCCTGATGATTCCTATACGACAGGGCATGAGAGTTCTGAGTGAGCTTCTGGAGAACAAAGTCTTGTTTTAAAAGTGTGTTTATCCATGCAAAATACTACATCAGTTTGATGAGGGGCCCTTGATTTTAAAGAGATTTTATGACCCAGAAGTGCCCCTGGTAGATTTGTTTTGCATGTACAGGGCTAACCCAGTCAAGTAGGCAATAAATATATTCACTGTTTGCCAAGACCTTTAAAATAAGGGGGTCAAATTACTTACAGTTTATGTTTAGACTGAAAACTCTGTCTGTTTTCCCTAGCTCCCAGATAGTCCAAAAGTATGTATTTATGGGTGAATATAGATACTTTTATCTTATTTTAAGGTGAAAACATATTTTGGTAAGGTTGTGGCAACTTGTGTGTCAATGTCTATGTGTAATTGAGCTTGTGTAACTGGTGTATTTGGAAAGTGCAGTAAAAAAGAAATAGTGAAAAAATCTCTTCTTTCTTCTACATGCACATGTGCAACAGTTGCTTCATTCAGGTGGTGGCACATGATTGGAGATGACGATTGTAATTGTCCACCCTGTGAAATGCACTTTCTGTGGCATGCAGGATCATTCACCTGAAAATCTGTCAGCCCCCTTTCTACTGTAACGCAATTTTTGCAGTGTAAACGGAAACTTAGACACAATGTCTAAGCCAGCAGCTCTATGTGACATTGCTACATGCCCTCTGTAGCCCGTATAAGACTCTAATCAATAGAACCAAGGAACTGTCAACCCTATTATGTTGAAGGCATTTCAGTAAAGTAGAAAGTGTGGTATAAGGGCTTCTGCACACTGAACTGAAGAACACAAAACAAAACTTCTGAAACAAGAAGTGAGAGCTTTTAGTTGAGAAAAGTTGTGAAAATAGCTTCTGATTTATTTGAAACTGGCACAACAAGAAAATTTGCAAGATTACTGCTTTCATAACCGTTAACCATTGGCTTGTGCTGCATTTCCCCGTGGAGATAAATCTACACCTTGACTGCAAATCACAGGGTAAACAGGAGCGTGCTTGTGTTCCCACAGAAATCTGTTCCCCCGCTTCTAAGATTTTTTTTCACCCAAAACCTGATAATAATCAAAATTAAATAAGTTTTTCATTCATTTATTCACTAACTACAAAGTGCATAGGGATGACCCCCTCAGAGACAATAAGTAACAGTGAGGCAAACTCTCATAATAATTTTTTAAGACATTGGCTATAAATGAAGTTCACATATAAGCCTTGCCTTGCAGATCAGCTAATATTAGAAGCACCTCTGTTCTATTTTTGGAATTCATTTTAAACCCCACAGCAATTGAGGACTTGAACTTAAATATTTTATTATCCTAATTACAGGGTTTATCCTCACTTTTAATAAGTGACAAAAAACCAATGAATCTAATACACATCTTCACTGATATCATGCCTATGATGCATATTGCAGTCATTTAGTTTGAGTCCATGTCAGTCTCATTGCACATTGACAATTCCTGCAGATATGTTTCCATACTCCAAGGTCAAATACAGGCATCATGAATATGACATTCGAATACTCTCATTTCTTCCTTAATTTTCTCCTTGTGTTGGAGGGCAGGAGTCTCCACTATAGACTTTCTTTGCGGTGCTTAAATGTACACTCCTTTGATCCCTTTGTACCTTCACTAAATGTCAGAGGAGAATCTAAGGCAGCTGCTCAGCTCTTTATTGTTCTTTTTTGATGAATGAATTCACATTGTTTGATTTATGAGCTGTGTCACGAATATATGATTTATTTCTTGTGTTAGAAACACTGATATTTTTTTGAGCTGTGACCTCAGGTTGGGATCACAAGCACAAATAAAATCTGCTCAGAGCAGTTTGCATCGTAAAACATTACAGGAGTGGACTGCTTTTCTCTTTTTTAGGACAGTCAAATCCATAGCTCTGTTAGAACACGAGCCAAGTTGTTCATAGTAATGAAAAAATGTATTGTGAGCATATTAATTCAGGGAGGGTTTTCAGTCAGTCAAACCTTAAGTCCAAATGCACACAGCTCTGATTCAGGCCACTATTTTTTTTAACAACTTGGTGTTGTATAATCCTATCAACTCCACCCAATAAAAAAGGTGTGCAATGTGCAGCAGGGGAGCTGCTACTACAGCTGCTACCTCTGCTCCGTATGTTTGAGGCACCATGCCGTAACTTCAGCAGAAAACAAGATGCCATTAAACTAAAAATCTTTGGATATCCAAACGAATGTTTCTTCTCTCTCATCTCCTTTCTCTGCTTTCTTAAACAGGTTGTGAAATAGGAAATGCATACCTGTTTTTGATCAGACAGAATAGCTATCAAAGTGTTAGCAGACTTAAAAAACTTAAATGAAATGAAAATGATTTGTGATTGATATTTGTTATGAACTCTGCTGGATCATTTGGATTTTTCCCCTTAAGGTTTAAAAACATGCTGCACCATGTTTAAATATTTCTTTGTTTAAATATTCAAAGAAGCCTGACAGAAGCTTTACCATCTCTCCTCTTGTGTGAACAGCTCATCGCTGCCCTGGCAACAGTAGAACGTGTGACCAGCACCTGGAGAGTACCCCTGAGTTCACATGGAGCATAGTGGCTGCTGGAGACCTACGGGAGGAAAGGAACGAGAGAACGGAAAAGAAGACAGGAAGCCCCCAGGGATGGGAGGAAGGTAAGAACGAAGGTATCCCGTTCCCCTGTTGGCGGGGAGTTTCATTTTTTCAACAAACTTTTTCATACTAAGATGTTCTGCGCTCATCGTGAACTTTATAATGAATGCATCATCCATAACATTTTGAGCAGCTTTTTGAAGTCATTGTCATTTCTGTTGTGACAAGCTTTTTCAGTGTGCATGGTTGCCACAAGCTACTCACTGAATAATGTCAATGCAGAAAGTTGGAGCTTAGCAGGCTCTAAAAAAATCTCACTTTGATTACTTGAGACCAGCCTCAGACTTTAATACCTCAAGAATGATGCAGCGTATTGCTATGTTTGCTATTGAGATATCCATTTCCGTAGTTCTCTCAGGTAAAATGCTGAATATAGTTTACTGAGCCAGTAGTCTGCAACATCTTGTATGCCCCTGCTTTCAAATCTGCCATATCCTCCAGCATCATTCATTTTCATACCTCAGAAGATGAGAAAATAGTTTCTGTCGTCTTATCTCCTGAGGTGATGGTGAAATGGAGGGAGACAGAGGGTCTATTTATTTCCTTAAATGTTTTTTTTCCTATTATGGGCCACAAGTCTGAGAGCAGATGGGTGGAGTGCTGGGCAAAATTGGAAAAGTGAAATATATTGACTGGTAAGAGAAAGTGCTGGTGTGATTTGACTGAAGGAAAGATGGATGTCTCTCATGTAGATCTTGTTTTGGTTCTCAATGAAAGTTGTGTGTGTGTTTTTGTGTGTGTACTGGCTCAGTTCAGTGGCCAAGGCGTCATCCGGAGGGATGATATAATTTAAGATACTGAGGTAAAAATAGCTGCATGTCATGGCCCAGCAGCTCACAAAATTACAGTGTCCTCTGATTTTTCTAGCATCTTGTTAGTAACAGTTATTATCTATATCATCTATTAAACACCCTTATGTGTGACTCATTTCCCTTTGTGTGGGTGTAAAGTTTGCAATGTTTCCACATAGTAATGTAACAGCTGACTGGAAGTTGAAAACTGGGGCTAAAAGTATTTAATTATTGAGTTTCCTATTATTTATCTTCAAGCTACTGCATCAACTGTTAGTTGTTTTTTTTTTTTCAAAACTTGAACTGGGTTGCAAACATGCTAATATATACCCCATGTGCAGATATCAATATCCGGTGAGAAGGCTGTGAGAAGAGCCGTGGCTAGATATGACAAGCAAATATAGCAGGAATCTCCTATGTGGAATTTCTTGTTTGTATGACTTCTCATGGCTCATAGAGACAAAGACAAACTGCTTGTTTCTTTCTCTTGATGGTAGGTAGTAAGTTCAGCTTAGCCTTAACCCCTTCATTCTGGGACTTTGGATTTGCATTACCTTTAGGTCTGCACTGAACCATTTTGGAAAAATCAGTTGTAAAACCTCCCAGTACTGCAATATGAGAACTTTTACACCCCTATTAATAAAATAGTATGTTTTTCTTGATGACATTCTGCTTCCTTCCTGTCCCCAGGACAGCTTATGAAATGTGTATTTGTATATAATGTATAAATGTGTGCATATTTTTCTATATATAAATTGATAAATAATATCCATATTTCTTAAGTAACAGTAGTACTTATATTATTTTGAGAAATAAAAGTGAAAAAAGTGTTTCCTGTATCTCAGAAATGAGTAAATAACCTTTTAGCACCATTTGGATAGGGTTGGTGTCCTAAGACTAAAAACTCTATAAAACCTGTAAAGTTTTTCCCAAAAAGCTCAAGTTTCACTCAAATGTAGATGACAAGTTTTTGAAGTGATGTGCATCATGTCCTGTCTGTCATGAGGCATCCTGAGGTTATTTTCAAAAATGGTCACAAAAAATTTGTTTTGTGATTATTCAGATATGGGCTTTGGAACATAGTATAGCACACAGCCTAGGATTAGGTGAGAAGATGTTTTTTTTGTTTGTTTGTTTTGAATTTGTTCTGTCAGAACATGCTTGTATCAGGCTCATTTCATTCCTGTCCTGAAACATTGGAAGAAGGCATAATCCTCTGCATCAAATGCTGTGCAGTGTCTTTTGCTGTTTGTCTTTATATTCACTGCACACTAATGTAAATATTGACTTGTATTAATCTTCAGAAATGCTGATATAAACAGTTTTGGATCTACGTACATCATTTATTAACTAACTTCAACAGTGTAGGATTGGGCATTGAGCTGCATTAATCCAACTCAACAGCTTTCACTCAGCACATGTGCAGCCCTGTAATATGCATAGTGCTTTGTGAATAATTGACTGCGTAAAAATATTGACACATAGTTTTGATGCAGTCTTTGATGTTTTTAAGACTTTAATTAGTATGCTGCACCTAGATCTTTGAATTCTATAATATCATTCAGATGTGAAACGTGTTTTATTGTGAAGTAAGCAGTTATGCCCACTTGTTTACACGGTTATTTTCTGAATGCTAAATCCTTCAAACCAGAGGGGATTCAATTAAGACAGTACATTATAGGGACAACCACAGAGTGAATAAAATAAAGTCACTGAACAGGACACCCACTCTTTAAACTTTCTATCTGACCCTGTGCCAGCAGCACTAAGTACATGCCTGTGGACCAAATTATAAAAAAACAAAAAAACAAAGCTGATCATGGTTGAAAGTAGGCGACGCAAAGTACAAAGGAAATATATGTGCATAATCGTGTTCAATCCCTGTGTTAGCCACAATGCAGTTGGCGTGTTTTGAATAATTGAGCTGGGCGAGCTGCTGTCTCCACACATTTCACTGGCACTTGCAATTTAAAAGGGATGGAAATAAGGATGAATACTTAATGGCTGTGATCCGTGGAATTGCTAGAGCTGTTTTTCCTCTCCCCGTATCCAACTCATCCATTGTAAGATGTTCAACTTCTGAGGTGATAACGTGGCTTCTTTCATGGAGACAAGCTGGTAGTTGGTGCTAAGTTGTGCAGAAAGAATCGCCGGGTTATCAAGATCAGACACGGGTCCAGACACCATAAACACCAGCTTATGATGGCTATCTAGTAAAAGCTCAATGCTGTATGTAGTGAAGCTGGCTAATGAATTATTAATGACTTCTATGGTGTGAAGAAAAAAATATGGCATTAGCATTTCTGTAACTAAGCTTCCCTTTCCTCTGTTACTGTGTGAATTATAGATTCTTTTTCCGGTATCCTGCTGATCCCATTATGCTTTGGCTGTGATGAATTTCTCCATGAATGTGTGAAATGAAATGTGGCTTTAATGCACACAATGTTGGTCATTATCATGATGTCCTCAGCCATCAGCAGCATGTGACAGAAGCGCACAGCGAACCCTGCTCCTCCCCTGGCGCTTGTGGGAGTGTAAGCAATGGTATTAGCAGAAGGAAACGATGCCCTTGGCCAGACAATTAGCATAAAGAACAAAGCTTAACATTTCAATCAAAACATCTCCTAACTGCAATTACAGATTGGTTGGGCACATTAGCTCTGTCTTTGTGTGGTGGTACAGTGTTTTTTTATCCATGGGGACATATAGCAGTGTCTGTGAAGGCTTAAGAAATATACAATTGCTCAATCAATCCACACAGAAGTAATCCCGGTGCCAAATTTGTCGTCTGTGATTCTAATCGAGGTGATTGAAAATGAGTCACCTCTGTCGAGTTTCATCTGGAGAGATTTGGAACCAGGACACTGGGGAGGAGACGAAACAAAGACTGCAAATTATCTGAATGTGTTTGGCTTCTTCCCGCGCAACGCGGGTCATCTCAATTCTACGTCTGCCCCAATGCTTTCTGCCAAAGACAGTGTGAATATGATTACACATTGATTTCTCGCTCTCACACACAGAACAGAGAGGCCTGAGCAGAAGCTCTGAGCTGACTGGCAGGAGGAGATATCCAGTAGGACACTGTTTGCTGGAGCTGTTGATTTGTTTGTTTGTAATGGAGTGGCCCTGGGGCTGTCTGTCATCTGCCAACTCAGAGAGTCATCTGGATTTCCTTAGCTAGGCTGAGCATTAAAGCATTCAGCATAAAACAGCATAAAAAGCAAAATGTAGCAGAAGCTTTGGATTACTGAAGCTAATGTTCTTATACTACAGGGTTTTAATGTTGAGAGTTAAGGCAGACGCTGTCGACATGGATCTCATTCTGTGCATTTAAAACAGAAGCTGCACTGACTGTGGCAGACAATGACTGTGACAAAAACTATATCTAAAACGAAAATATGGGAACAGAAATGACAGTAATTAGAAAAGTCATTAAACAACTGTCCTCAATTGTCTCCTTTCCAACAAAAGATCTGCTAAATCATGTGTAATGTATGGTGTTAAAACTTCAGTTTGAGAATTTAAGTGAGAATGAATGTCTGGAGAGCATGTGTGGTATATCATGAAATTACCAGAAAGAGAAACAGCACAACTGTGCTCTGGCTTTGGAATTTCCCAATAGAAAATTCTATTTACTGTGGTCTGTCCAAGCTGGACAGGACTTTGTTGGAGAACAGTCGAAATGAAGAAAGATACATGAATAAAGATAGATGGTTGGAAATGGCAAAGGATAGAAAAAGGCTAGTGTCATGGCTGATTTTAGAGGTCTTTCATTTTTCTTTTTTTATCTATTCTAATGGAATAAAAAGAAAGAGATTCCTTCAATAACTTAAATACCTGAGCTGTATTTAAGAGAGTAAATTAAAGTGATTGTTGGACATGTATTATGTATTAGTCTGGGTAGGTTCATGCAGGATACAGAATTCATACCCATAGCTGTTAACATCTGACAGGCTGATGTTTGAATCACTAACCCTGACCTACTAATGACAGCTAGTTTGAAACAAGGTGACGTATTTAAACACGTCTCCACTCTCACCTATCCCAACCTCTCCTATGCTGCCCACATTGCGCTGCCTTAGTGAAAGCATCTTCTCTTCCTTTTGAGTCAAAAGGAATGGGTCAGAGTACTTATATGTGGTTTATGTATCTGTAATGTTGCTCCATTGCCATTCAATCTTTGTTCATGAAGTTGTTTTGGGGGTTATGGTGAGATAGTCTTCTTCTTACAAGCCTTAGCTCAAAGCTGAGCTGTCTATTCTATTCCAGCTATTATTTGGGCACAGTAATGCCCAAAAGTGATCCCAAGAAAACTTGTGATATTGCAGTTACTTCACCTTGGCATGCCTGCATTGGGAACAGGACTCTCAGAAACATGGCTGTCCCTATGGCAACAGACTTGTCTGTCGTGTGTAAGGGTGTGAGGCTGAAAACATACTGGAGTATTAAAAAATTGAAGTGTTGTCTTTCATTATGAAACTAAAAGTTAGTTCACCCAGCAAGCCAAACTTACTTACAACAAATCCAGCATGTGCCCAGAGTTGCTTGTTAAAAGCTGAAACCTTTGACCTTCGACCTTATGTCTACAACAGACACATTCTTTAATTAATGTTTCAGATTCACATTCTTTTTTTCCAGTAGTGTAGGAAAAACACAGCAAGATTAATTTCTGGTTGTTTGTGTGATTTTCTCTGCCACTGAATCAAAATTTTCAGAAAAATACGTCCATGAAAACTTTCTGGACTTTATTGAATTGCAGGGTCAACAAATCTTTAGTGCGATGAGAAGAGAATCCAGCTAGTTGATCACGCACAATAGAGACAACCCTGAGGACGACTCACCCTTCACAATTATTGTGAATGAAGATGACAACCTGTCTCTCATTGGACATGGTTTTCTGTAGTCTCATTTTACTTTTTTGCTTGCTGAACTATAAATGTCAACAAATCAATGTAACACGTGAGAGGAAGGTCACATTGTGCACTTGTCCCACAAGAACAATTTCTAATAATGGCTTTCCATGAAAACCCTTTTCACCGATACCTGAGGAATGTGGTGGGCTTAGAGGAGGCCATACCTGGAGGAGCTTGACTCTGATTAGCCAACAAGAGGAAGGTATCAGGAGATATTAAGTCATTTTGGAATTCCCTCACTCTTATATCGTTTCATCCTGTCGACCTACAAAGTGAAATAAGAGTTTAGTGACAAAATGGGTTACTTTTTCATGCATAATTGTAATGCCTGTGTTAGGGTCCATTTTTCCAAATACCAATCTCCTGTGGTATCTGTGTTTATAGCTCTGTAATAGTGCAACAGTGAGAAAGAAGTAAGCAAGCAGAAGGATGCATAATGAGGTGGTGTTGGGCAATGTTTCATTTTCATTGCTCTGATTGGCTGCAGTTACACTTCATCTTACTGATTACAGTTCTATTCCATTCTTTTTGTAGACTGTTATTAATTGATAGAAATCTACATTTTAAAGAAAAAGAATTAGCCTGCAAATATATTTGGGAGAATTAGGCTTTTTAAGATTAAAAAAAATACATAGTTGCCCTGCTGGCCAACAGAAACAACACAGATGTATGTCTGCTTCACTTTTGACACAGAGTGATTATGTCTGTCTCGCGTAGCTTTTTGGTGTGGGTAGCAACAGTTGGATTCAGTCATTAAAGATAGTTCAAAATTTTCAATGTAAGAGGTGTGAGCCAACTCATGACCTATCAGCTATATCACCCCTCATATAAGTCTTCCTCTTGCTCCAAGGCCCCACAATCAGCCATCAAATCAAAGTGATCAGTTGAGTAAATAGTGAAATACGACCAGTCTAATGCTCCTGAGTTTAGAAATGCTCAGACAAATAGCAGAAACTGTGTGTGAGATTGGATCCCTGGACTCCCTCCAGACCTCTCTTTTAGCCTTCATTCCTCATGAACACCCCACTGTTTGATAACCCCGCTGCTAATGAGCTGCTATAGATGAACCGAGGCTGCTTTTCTCTATACATTGATTAGCAAACCTTGAGGGTCCTTCTTAACCTAAAGGTAACAACATCCTGGAAACCCGGGAGACACTTTTTAATTCCCTAACCAACCTTGACGTGCTGGACAAAGTGTGCTTGCTACATGCCCTCTGTCTCTGTTACCAGATATGCCTTCAGAGGCCTCAGCAACCCTTGTGATACCAATAATCCAACAGATGCCTCACCATTCACCTTGCTTCTGTAATGAACTGTCCTGCTCTATAGAAGTGAGGTCAGCTAGAGTGCTGAATGGTAAAACAAATCATGCTTTACTTATATCTTCCTAAATATCATGCTTTTACTTTACTCCTACCACAGTCCTCCCAGGTTAATGCAGCGTAATGCAGCTTAATGTAAGTAACACCATAATTAACCCATGACCTCCTCATGTTTTTAGAAGACAAGAAAATAAGTGAATGATAAGTGTGGGAAGCAGAGTGTGGGAAGCTGGTGACTGCAGCTTCTTTTAGTAATTGGCTAAGATACCTGTAGAACACTGAAAATATCAGCAAAGTCTTGATCCTTCATGTCCTGCTTATGACCTCCCTTACTCAATCATGTTGTCAAGACAACAGAGGCTGACACTTTCAATGCAAAGTATCTCATGGATTTTAATTGCCTTTGTGAGCCACAGTGAGAATGTCATTGTCTATTCTTTCACTGTCTCTCATGTTTAATGAGCTACAGTTAAAAGACAAATAAAACAGAAGGAGGCAATTACAGGTACAGCATGCCGTTAAAAGATGTATAAAAAAGAATCTCATCAACTCAACTTTCATTCAGATGTAATTAGGATACAGTCGGTAAACTATCCAATTAGAATTCTCCTTTCATCATGTTGACATCTCAACTAAAGCATGTTTGTGTTTACATGTGCTAACTGTATTTTACAGTCACCCTGTGTGGTTCAAATTGTAAATTGACAACAAGGAGCAAAGAATGTCTTCTTGATATGCATGATTAAAATAACATTGCTTCATTGGTTAAGTGAGCGGTTGAAGTTTTTCTGTATTACAATTCCACTTGCTTTATTTTCCACAGTAAGTAGTATGACTTTTTTTACTTTGATTGTTGTGTGCCGCTGTGACAAAAAAAAAATAAATCCTCATGGGGGCTCAATAAATAATATTCTATTCTATTTTGTTCTATGACACAGTTTCTAGGTGCAATAAAAAAAGGCAGGAATATTTCTTTCTCCCATTTTCTGCAATTTTTTTCAGTTACGTGAACTATCAAAGCAGTTTGGAGCACCAGCATATTAGGGCACTTGATGTGACCTGGTCAGCTTAGCCACAGTGTTAAAGGCTGTGTGATAGTGCAGGTAAGAGTGACATCAAAAGCATTCTTTGATATAAGACGTGAAGAGCCATTACACAGTGTGACATCTGCATCTCCATGACCAAGTTGTATTGAAGAGAAATACATTTGAAGTGATCATTTAAAAGTCCTGGTCCCCAACTGAACGAATATGAAGCCTGAGTGAACATTTGAATTCTTTCAGGATGTAGTTAGTGAAAATGACTTACAGGCCATCTTTCTGCTTGAGGAAACCCTTGTGTTCAGGTACATCTCCCTTCCCTCAGCCTGGTCAAGAAATAGCTTCTTTTTCTATCAGCTGAATACGTTGTAACCACTGGACCATCCTTATTTAGTATAGAGTGGATGATCGACCCTTAACAGTCAGATTGATCGGTACTTTGAAGGCCAATCTCTTCCCTGCTCATCCCATAGCCATGTCAAGCCTTCTGCCAAGAAATCTGTCCTCACTCAATCAGTCAGACTATTGATCCTGACCAGAACAGGGAGTGTGTGCGTGTGCATGCGTGTATATGTGCGCGTGAAATGTTTGATTGAGTAAGCTCAGGCCTGTAACAATGGATTTACCAAGGTTAGGCTGAACATGCCCTTTAAAACCATGCCAGCAACAGTTGAGCTTCATGGGTCATGTAGTGGTTTGAGGTTGGGTGGAGCAGCTGCAGTTCAGCAGCTGGAGGGAGGAGGGGGGTCTTTGGGTCTTCCAAGAAATCCTCTTCAGTGATCCACCTGCGCAGCAGCAGCAGCAGCAGCAGCAGCAGCTGTGATACTTTTGATTAATTAGGCTCTTTTAATATTGTCTCCCCAAGGCTCCTCCTTTGGTATGGGAGCATCCACATGATGAGAGTGAGAGAGCGAGAGCAAGAGAGAGAAAGCATGCATGCATTAACATCATACCCCCCATTGTGTGTGGCCGTGCAGGACTCCCTGTGGCCATGATCAGACATGTTTCTGCTTTCATGGGGGGGACCTGTAGAGGTGAGTGGAGGGTCTGATTCATCCTCCATCTTGGATGAAGTCCCTGTTCCAGTCCCCCTGCTGGTCTTTGAAGCAGTCCACATCAGAGGCTCTCTCTCAGCTTCCTCACAATCCTCACTCTGTCCTTTTTTTTCTCCTGTTTTAAATATCTGGCACTCAGTGCAAAGATTAAGAACCACACTCTCAGTAACAAATGTCATTCCTCACCCAGACCCATTCTTCTCAGTTTGGTATCATTTTCACTTATCACATCCCCTTCACTTCTTAAAAATGAAACCCAGATAGAGCGAAGCTGTCCATTTCTCAACCTTTCACCTTGGTTTAGAGCTTATTTGTGCACAACGAGCCACAGCGTTACATGAAGTCCTTCCAGTGGAAACACAACAACTATGCTTGAGCGTTAGCACATGCTGTAATGTATGGTTAGCTCCTCAAAGTACATGAAGGGAGGGATGAAAAATGGAGGAGGGGACACCACTCCTTTTCTGGAACATCAATCTTTTACACTTTATTTGTTATTTCAAGAGTAAATATGATATTTGTTTTCTGAGATGTGTGTAGGTGTGCTGTAAACTATATAGAGACTCTCCTCTGGTTCCCTCTGTGCACAGAGCAATGTAATAACCGTACTGATAAGAAATGCAGAGGCAGTAAGATAACAGAGCCAGTGTCATCACAGACAGGTGTCACATAAAGGGAGGAGGGTAGATTTCATTTGTGATCAGGCTTGAAAATAAAAGTGAAACAACAGTGGAGGAATTTTAAAGGATCCATGCAGTTTGAATGTGTAGAGTTTATCAGGCATTGCAGCTTATTCCAGATACAAGAGGACCATATGGTTTAAAACTGGCCCGGAGATAAATGAATTCATAAGTGCCACTAGCTTTACCATTAGCATTAATAATGAGGCACCGACATAATGGTGAGTAATTATTATCACTCTTAAAATGAAAGTCAAATCCATTACTCAATGAGAGCTAATGGATGTTAAGAGGAGTAAAGAGCACAGTGTAACTGTGTAGGCTTATGACATGAAAGTATCAATTTTTTCCCTGAAGCATTATTTCTGAGATATCTTCTTCTCATGTTGCTTTCACGTCATCCTATCATACAAATGGATCTTTATTACAGTTTCATAATACACTTCTGATCACAATCTGATAACAGATTGAAGATTTTCAGGGATTGACATTTTGCACTGTTGGACCTTTAAAAGGTTCTTGGTAGAGTTTCAAAAAGCAAAAAGAAGAAATAGGAATGAGACAAAAAATGAGTAAGCAGTTTATAGCAAACAACAATTAAAGTGAAATAGTCTGTTTATTGAACAATCCAAGCTCACTGGTTCAAAAAAGAGAAAGCTTTTTAACCTTTGCCATTAGGAGGTCATGACAGTGTGAATACCTGACAAATAATGCAGTGGAATCCACATTTTTGTGAAGGTTTTGTCCTCTAAAGGCTGTGGTCTTACACTTTTGATCAACTTTAATTGTTGTTTGCAATAATTTTTTAAAATTATTTTTTGTAATCCTATTTCTTCTTTTGCATTACTGCAAAATGTAAATTCTTGCAACTGCTTCATTTGATCTTGAGATTTTGATCAGGTGTCTGCATCTTGAAATCAACAGGCTTGGTTTTCACTGGTTATCTGTCGAAGCAAACAAGTTTAACCTTTCTTTTAGTGCAACATCTAGTCTTTTGTCCACGCACCCTTAGATTTATCTGGCATGTTACTAGCTGAGAGTCTCTCTCCAGTGGGGTGGATTTGTGAGTAACATTTTATGTTTCTGTAGAAAAGGGAACTTTAGGATTTTCCGTGTGCAAAGTGAAGCCTGTGCCTTTTAGGAGTAGCTAACTACCAGTAGTCAGCTAAAAGTGTTCAGATAAGTGCACACTTAACTATCATGGCTTTCTACTGTGTGAGTAAAAGTTTTAGTCAAGTTACAGAAATATATCATGGCTGTTTTATTCAAGTATTTTGCAGCTTAGAGCCAGCCTGAGGACAAATACACCAGTGTAGAGTCAACAGAGGTCTGGAGGTTGAAGCAGGGGGGAGATGATGTGATACTAAACAATGAAAATGTTCAGTCTCTCTTTACAAAGTTATGTTTCAGACACTTTTATTGGGTTTTACAGCATCTGTCTGTGAAACAGAACAATGTTGAGCTGCAGCCTCAAAATGTTAATCAAGCCTCCTGCTAAAAAGCTGCAACAAGAAATATCTTTATTTCCAATCAGCCTTAGGAGCTTATAAAAAACCAGGAATGAAATGGAAAGACTGTTTTAGCACAACAAATGAACAATCAGAGCATCTTGTCAGTTATACAGCAAGATGAATTTGCAGTCTCTTAGCAGCATGTTTTTTTGTCCTTGAATCCTGTGTTAATGATTGAAATCTTACATACATCAATGTGTTGATGAGCCGTGAGTTTGCAGCTTCGGCTCTCTGAGCAGAGTATTACCACAGGACTTGGCAGCTTGTTGTGTTTACAAGGAGAGAGCTTGGGGGTATTTTTCAAAAGATGACTTTGCTGTAGTTGTTCATGGTGGACATGTTGATGCAGAAGCATTGTTTCTTTCTGTACTGAATCTGAAACTCACTGAATAAATAGAGATGACTGACAAGTACATGTCTGACCACATTCAGTCCCTCTGACTTACTTTTCTGCTGCCATCAAGTGGAGATGCAGATAATAGTTTTTGGTTCTTCTTGTCTGCAACAAAAACACCACTCACTTATTTCAGACCCACATTTTGGCCACAAGCACCAAACATTGGGGAATTTAAAGCCAAACTGTTGAATAACTGTGCAAAGTAAAACACTGAAAACTTATTCACATAGTGGTGTTTTGTTGGTCTTAGAAAGAGACATTGTGAATGCTGTTTTCAGTGCTTTAATCTGGCCTCAGAGAAGTGTGATAACTAAACTTATAAAATGGGCAACAATATGACCCTGAAAGTTTCTTTGTGACTACAAGCATCCAAACACTCTTCCTCCCACCTCCAAGAAAGACTCAGCCCTTCAGCTAGCAGCCAATGGTTACATTTGGTCTTAAAGTTGGAAACTTTTTTTCCCAAAATCTCAGTGTGGTTCCCTCAGCGGCTCCTGTGCTGTTGAAGTTTCACATTACATTTACACTTCTGTGCACTTACAGTGCTCATTCAACTGAATGGAAGGCAGCATGGTTCCACTGCCTCTTGCTTAAATTCAGCCTCCGGCTCATGGAATCACTTTCTGTCTTTTGCTGTACTTCACAACTGCAATTCAAGGTTAAAGCATCCATCCATGGATATATTATCCCTCTGCTTTCTCCGCTGTCAAAAAAGAGCTTTGAAGCCCAGCATTTGGAGACAGGCCTCTGGATGAAGAGTTTGAACCACCTGCTGTTATAGACATCTCTTTAATTAACTACACAGAGGGAGAAAATGTGGATTTTAGTATCTTTTTATGTTGTTATCTTTCTATTTTACACAACATTGATTGTGCTGGATCAAATTTTTGTGGGTTATAGGCAGTTTAGAGAGTAAGTTGAACTCTGTCAGCTCAGACCTGCAGTTGTTACTGAATAGTTTGCTATAAATATAACTAATTAGGTGATGCAACATTCAAGTACGCATATCTGACATAAGAGCAGAGCACAAGTGGTACTTGTGAGTCAGAGAAACGCATTAGACATACATGCAGCGGGTCAGTGCAATACAGGAAATGAACGACAATACTTAGCTATAAAAGTTTAAGAGTTTTTATTGTTAACACCCTCACCAAACCAGATGGTGATTGACCAGACATTTTATACCATACTTACTGGTCTGTAGATGTTGCCTAACCCAAAATTCACAAACTTAGTAATACAGAATGAGTTTGACTGCTCCATTTAAGAAAAACAACAGGCCTGTGGTCCATTTTCCTATGGTTCCTTGCTTTTATCAAACAATGTTTAAATTATGGCACTAAAATTAATCGTTCTCTAAATTTTGTGCACGTTGAAAACCAAAGTATATCTGGTGCCCCTAAACTACTTTTGGATTGTTGTATGAAGCTAAAGTTCTGTACATTCTGCAGAAACTCAACAACTCTCACAGCTGATGTCTTTAAATTAGTGAATTTATCATGATGTGAAAAAGTGAGTTTAAAAGACACACTGAAGGACACAGAGTGAGATTAAAGTTACATAACCACAGAAAGGACAAACTGAGCACACAAATATGTGCATGATAAATGCATGATATCAAATATTTGAGGCTAAGAATGTTTGTAGGATTAAGTAGTCTTAAAAACATTATGAGAAAAAATCCTGTTAAAATCCAGATCTTTCCATGAACAAATCCTGACATATTTTGCTGACATCCTCCCCTGATGTGGAACATTTTCCAATTTAATTCTATAATAATCAGTAAATTTAGTAAAAGTTTTTAAAGATTTCCCCCCACACTCAAACTTAGTCTACAGTTAGTTTGCTTCAGGCCAGCCAACAGTACGTATGCTGGAAGTATCCACTCACTAGGAGTCAGAATCAGAGGGCTGATAATTAAGATTTTTCAATGTCCCTTTGGAAATATCTTTAAGATGAGGTCAAATACTGAATGAGTTCTCCAAGTCCAGCTGGAATATGGTGGTTGCCATAGCAGCACAATGTCTGCTCAGATAAAATCTTTATTGAAGTTCTCAACTCTTATATAATGTGTTTATTAAGAAAGTTGAGAACTCCCCTCCAGCAAAAAAAGATTGCCCAGTCTGAATTAATGTCTGATTCAAGATGTAACTGAAAACATCCAGTGTCCAGGGGACGTTCTCTCTTTTTAACATATTCATCTGTGGTATTTTTTGTTCTGTCTAACAAATATTCAAATCACCTATTCTGTTTTGATTTCTGCTGTTCTCAAAAGTGAAAATCATACTTCAACCCTAAATTTATCATAATCTTTTGCAGCTTGATTTTCAAAAAGCTTTTAAAGGGAAGTATAAACATTTTGAAGGTAACTAAGTCTGAACTTAAAGGTGGTCACCACATTGCTGTCAGACAATAAGTGCCAAGCAGAGCTGCATGAATACTTTTGACAGAAACCAGGTAGGTATCAGTGTGACAATTGCTTTTTGGAAATTTGGAGAAAGGCAGAAACCTTTGAAATGTAACGTGATCAGAACTGTGAGACAGTTAAAGCATGTCATTACCTGGCTTAATGCTTTGCTCTGATTGGCTACAACATCTTGCAGGCTTTTGAATTTCACTAACATGACCGATGCCAGAGACAAACTGATCACTTCATGTCAGATCAATCTAGGGAAAAATGTTCAGAGAGCTTTGACACCATTGAGAGTCGGGTGCAGTAGAAATGTCATTGTCTGTCAGCCTCACATTTGTTAATACTGTAGCTAAAACATTAATTTGGTTGGCATGGCAATTCAGCAGGCTATTAAAAATAATGTTTTTTCCTGATTCTTCTTCGGCTATCATAGCAGTGGCAGAGGATCAAGTGCATCTGGAGATATTGTTGGGTGTTAAATGGAACTTTGTGAATAAAGATTGATTGATTTGTCAGTTGAATATAATGATATGATCCTAAACTTATATTGTAACTTAAACAACAAACATCCACCTGTTAAATTTACACACCCAGTTAGGTGTGGGAAATGAGGTGCACATGCTGGCAAACAGAATAAACAAGATAAATACAGGAGAAATGTAAGAAGGAATCTAGAAGTATGAAGGCACAGCTGCTCAGTCTCTGTCAAAGACTCAATCCACGGCCGAGTTCTCCAAAAACATTTCATCCTGCTTGTCCTTGCCAAAACATGAATCCCATTCAGAGACCAGAACTTTACATCAGCCTTTTTCACATCCTTCAGCCTTAAATGTTCACATCATCCGCTTAAAGTTCATCTCAAGGTGGGAGTGTAGTTGTGAACATTGTGAAATCCTCATATCACTGACTTCTCACATTGAATGGTGGTGTTTATTGGACTGCTGCCAAAATGTGTTTGTAATGACAGTACATGAGAGTCTCTATTTGTGTTGTGAATGGGAACATTTCCTCACTGAAAACAAAGACCATTGAATTTTGTTTTATTGTTTACAATGTGTAGTTATAAATAATACCCAGGGAATACACAAATACCCAGTGAATACAACATTCTGATGTTTGTCTGACTCGACAAGTTGGCATTGATCTTTAACATGCTCCAGTAAACCGTGTGTTTGCATGCTATGACTGAGGGTACTGAGACGTTTGCAAAAGATTCACCTCCTACAAGGAAAGACTGCATATTCAGAAGCATGCATTCACATATTCAGGTCTGAGGATTTGCCATCAGGATCATCACTATTTATCTTGAGCCAAAGTGAGAGTGCTGGGAACAACAGGGGTTAGCTTAAAAACAGCAGTAAGGTTATTGACTTCCCAGCTGATGTGGCCTTACAGTCTCCTGTTGAACGAAGATGAAACTGAGGTATCATTTAATATCCTCTTCACCTGTCAGTGGGCAGAATGTGTTATGACTGACTGGTATAAATACAGGACCGAGCAGGGTCACTTTTTATATCTGCCTCCATTCAGTGAAACTTAATTTTGTCACCAGTGCAGTTCACTGCCTGCAATTGGAGAGACTGCAGGTCTTAAGGTGCTGTTTTAGGATTATGACTGTGTGCACTTTACATTATGTCTTTACTGAAGGAGGGTTGATACTTAAAAACAAAACAAAGCAAAAGAAAAAAGATAAAACAAAAACAAGAACTGAGAAAAGAAAGTTTGCTTGTAGCTCTAAACTCATTTATGGTGGTTTTTATACACTTTCTGTCTCCACCATTATGTCATTTCTCTCACCTACAGTGGCCATGAAAAGTACATGCAGTTAGCTCATTATGCAAACTAGGCAATGAGATCATTCAGCAATTCTTAGCAACTTCTGCAACAGCCAATAACTTCGTCTTTATAGTGTAAACAAGTACTCAAGGACCAAAAGACACCTTACCGCTTGATGGTGCTGTTTGTGTAACTGTTAACTTGAAAAAAAGTGTCACGTTGTTCACTACACCAGTGATACCAGAATGTGTTTAATGCAAAGTGCAGTTTGTGTTGAAAAGCAAAACAAAGAGATACATTTGGAGGTTTTAAACTTTGAAAAGTTGTCCTCTTTAGGCACAAAACCTGTACAGAATAACCGATATTTGGTTATTGTGACCTAATAACCGAGGTATGGACTGAACTGTGGATTACCTGTAATGTTGCACACTGAAAAGCCAGTGAACTAGCAGTATGAATTTCTGCTTATTTTTCCTGAGTATGTAAAATCACTGTATGCATGAGTTAAGTCAAGTGTAGTTTGACTACGTTGTAGTTGAGTTGAGCTGTTCAGTTTATGTTTCCATGGGTTTGAGTCGACACACGTCTGTTGCAGTCCTGACTCTCCAAGATATTTCCACTACTTGTCATGACAGAATGACAGACTGTTGTCTTTTGTTCCACTTCATAACTGAATATCATTGCTGTTGAAGGTTGACAGCAAAGTGTCAAAAGGCAGACAAGGCAGTGGCTCTGGTTTGATCTATGAACAGAATAATATAAAAAATAAAATAATGAAATTTTAAGTTACAATCTGCTTGAATCAACAAGAGATCAAATACCATACATGATGTTTTGGTGCGAGCATTCTTTATTCATAATCCGTCATGCATGGTCGGATGCATTTTTTATGAAGTGCCTGTCAAGTGAAGTGTACGTCACTCTTTGAAGTGGTGTTAAAAAGGAGATAGGAGCATGTTTAGAGACTGCTGCTCAGCATGGATCAGTCCAGGCCTGTTAGGATCTCAGCTTATCTGGCTGAATCAGAATAGCAAGCTATCGACCGTGATGGAGGCTCTGATGGCCTGCTGTGAGCACCCATACACCAGAGTGTGCACATCGCCTACACACATTGATGCATACACATGATTTGGGATTTAAGGCCAACAAGCAGAGCCAGATGGCAGCACTTGTAAGTTTTAAGTTGCTGATTTTTCACCGAGGTCAATATCCTGAGTTCATGAAATGTCAAATGTTTAATAATTTTACAAGAGTGGTGTATTCATCAATAAACATGAAAAAGAGTATTCAGGGTAAGGTCTCATGCATACATGCAGCATGCATGCGCACATGCTAATCAGGATGTTTGTAGATTTGAAAATTAAACTTCTTGGTTTGCAAACATTTATGCAGAGAAGGTGCTTTATTTATTCTTTTTATAGTACACGTCTTCCCAACTGAGCAGTTTTTCTTTTAGCATGATATGGGATCAGTTTCAGTTCCCCCTGGGCCCTACATTCACCCAAAGGGAATACCATCAGTTCTGAGAGAGCTGACTCAGCTCAGCTTCCTTTTCAATGTTTTGTTTTGTTTTATATTTTATTTTTATTTTCCTTGTATTATTCATGATAGATCTTCAAGCCGACTGATGGAAAATGATGGATCAGAAAAGGGGCACTAGTAAGAAGATAGTGGAGTAAGACTGCTCAAAAGATAATGGAATATTATTAAAATAAGAAAGACACTGTCACTGAGTGAGATAAGTCATAGAAAAGGATTAAGGGGAGTTGTGGATGGTATTCCAGGAAAAGCAAAGAGATACGACAGGCCTTAGTCGGCTTCAGAGGACCAGCTCCAGCAGATGGGGAGTGGAGGAGAATTGGAGATGAAAGAGATTGCCTCTGATACCGATAGACAGAGGAGATGACAGAAAATTGTGCCTGGCATTTTATAAGCCTCATTTATATCCGCAGTAATTCAGTTCAACCCTCTGTTCTTCCAACAGCGAGAGGGAGTCAACCTGTTACTGGCTTATCACACTGCTCCACACCTGCCTTACAGGCCTAAACCAAGTTTAACACAAGTTTGTTCAGTGCTGTTCTCATCACAACAAGCTGCTGATCTCACAAAACAAGTCTGCAGGAACATCACTCATTACTCCAGTACTGTCTGATTATCTAAATTCATCTAGATGTGTTGTGAGGTTATTATATCAGCTTCTTCACTCTCTGCAGAGTTTGGCTGATACCAGGTTATTGAATCAGTCTCATCATGTGCCCAGTCCCAAATACAGGGGAAGTATGGCCTGCCAACCCCATTTTAAAATACTGTGTACTGTATTTAGCTGCACTTAGCTGAAAAGACTGTAGAAACAGAAGATGATATTAATGAGTATGTTTAAATAAATATTCAACCATTTTAATATCATTTTTGGATGTACTCATTAACTTAGAAAAAGCCATTTGTATCTGCAGAGGCCAGCATCTTATCCTGCCATTACTTTGAAGAAATGCAGAATGAACAAACTAGAAAGGTCCATTCGTGTTTTTGTGCTTTGAGCTCTCGTCCTCGAGGTCACTGCTGAAGCTGCACCTTGACCAACAGGAGCAAAAAAGTATTTCAATCTAGGATCTGTCTGCTGAGGGTCGCTACATGCTGCCTCTACGCACTGAGCCTTATCAGATTATTCATTTATATATTTATTATATAAAGAATCTGTTATGGAACATATTGAGCACAAGCGGGCTGTTTTTAAGGGATGTTGATCTAGTGTACACCAAAATTCATCCCAGTCACTTTTTATTTACCAGATAGAATAAACGTATTTGCCCCATTCTTGTTCACACAATTTGATGGTATTTGTTGTGAGAATCGGCAACATCATCTTTAACATTACTCATTAATCAAACCACAAAATGACCTTGTGCTCTTTTATCTTTTATATTGGATTAATCGGAAGCGCTCCTGTCTGCCAGTCTCTGGAAATAATACGGGCAAATAGATGACAGAAAGGTGTTAGTGTTTAGTCATGTTTTTGATAATTTGTTCAATTCTTGACCTTTAGTTAAGCAGTTGTCACTCAAGCTGTGTTTATTTTAGCTAACATAGGAATGAGTGCTCTCTTTGCTCTGACACCATTTTAAAAGCAGCCAGATGAAGCTCAAGCAAACTCTCTGTTGCCCCTGGTTTTTATTTTAGATTCTTGTGAAATATGCTGTATAAACATAAAAACTGTTCCGTTCACTTTATTGCACATAATATTAATGTTGCAATATCTAACAGTGTTATTGTACGCACACTTATTTTCCATATTGTGTAAGCTGACAGAGCAGCATTTAGTGACATGAGTAATAGAGTTCTTGGTGGTGATAAGTATGAAATAAACAACACAGGAGAATGAAGTAAGACAGTAAGTAGTCTGTGCCCTGAATAACTTCTTCATAAAGCTGCATCATGAACCCTGTTTTCAGTAAAAGCTGCAGCTCATGGTATTTGTTTATGTCTTTTTGTTTTAGCTAGCTGCAAACCAGGGTTACTCTTTTTTAATATGGTTGAGCCAACTTTTTGTGGCAGAGCATTTCTACAGCACACTGAGGCTGCCCCACTCTGGTCCTTACCAAATATTTATTGCTACATTTGTTCCCTTCTGATAAAGCAATTAAGGCTTGTTGTTTTTTCTCATCCTCATTATGTGGGAAATTCATCTAAATATGCCTTTGTTTCTTCCTCCTAATGTCTGTTGCTGTTGGCTTAAACCTGCTATAAAACTGTTTTGGTTGATGTAAGTTTACTGAAGTCCTGATTGAGCTCATTTTGTGCTGCTAGATTAGTCACTGTTGGCACATCCAGCACAGGAAACAAAACGACTGCACTGAAATAAAAATCTGTAAATACTTTCATTCCTCTATTAGAAATTGAAAGAAAGACAGATTTCTTTCTTACTACTTTATGTCAGTGTGGTCTCTTTTTTTGGCAATAACGGTGAGACAGTCCGAGCATACTGTGTGGGAACATCTTCTCTGATCCTTTGCATATGATTTTTTCATCTTTTGCAGAAAAAGAGAAATCCTTCAGGCCTTGTTTCTTCAGATTTTTGAAAATGGCCAAAAATGTTTTGCACGGTGTGATTCTTCAATCTTGTAACCGAGGAAGGACACATTCCTTTTCTTTACAAAGTCATTAGCTTCAGCTCGACAGTGCAGAGGAGCTTAAATTAGCTGCCCTCTTTCACTCGTTCCTCTTTGCAAAGATGACGTGTGTATAAGGAGCAGATGAGTAAATATAGAGAGGAAATGTAGATAACTGAATTTCTGCGGTGAAGTGGAATACTGAGGGAGATGGATAATGGTGGCCTTGTTCCGTCCTCGGAGAGCTTAATGACATCTTTCTGCTTTTCCTCTATATAAAATAGTGTGACTCACTGTTCTCTGGATGGAATTTCCAGGTTCAGGAAGTCGATTTTTAGATACTGAGGGAAATTTATGAGACAGGAAACAAACAGATTGAGGACAGAGGGGCTGGGGCAGACTGACAAACTGCATGTTGTTGCTCTGGAAGTGAAAGCAGCACCAGCTCCACAGTCAAACATGTCTGTTTAGAGCAATGCAAGAAATGAATTAATCCACAGCTGCTCTTTGAGGAGGCAGAAGTGCTGTGTTTTTTTTTTGTTTTCATGTGTGCTGACAAAGAGATAAAGGGACTGAGGCACATAATTTGGGGTGCTCAGTCAGTCTTCAGAATTGGCTGCAAAATCTAATGCTTTCCAAACATGCAAAGCAAAGGTTACTGAGCTAATGAGGCCTCGGCAAACAAAAGCTTTTTTACTCTCTGCACCCACAAATGAAAGCACAGCTTGTCAAACTATCGAGTTAATGGACTTTTAGTGCTGTCAAAGTGTCAGCTGTTTGTCACATCCAAACACAAACATTTTTAACAGATGAATTCGGCAGATAGTAATTCTGAAATTACATAACAAGCCTATTTTGTTCTGGTTTTTTTTTCTACCAGCTGATGTTCTTAAGTCATTTCATCAGATGTGGTAGAGAAACACTCCTCTGTGTCTTCATCCTGTCTTAGCTCAGTCAGGGGTTCTTTGCTAAGTGCAAAGTCCAATTGTTTACAGCTCGTTTTATAAAAGGCACATTGTATCTTCAATGTTTCACGAGAGTTTACCTGTTCAGTAATTAATTATGAATAAACCCACAATCAAAGAGTAATCATCTGAAGTCCTTCTGTGCCTCTCATGCATCACAACATTCATACTCAGGGTTTGGCGTTTTTGCTCACTGTTTTATTTCCCTCAGCTGAGGAGGTGGTCCAAACCAAACAACAGGGACACAGAGTTTGTTGTTGTAATGTTCTTGCTGCTGCTTCTTCGACTTAAACAGAAATAGCTTGGATCTTACGCGGGGAATATACAGAGTGAAAGCTGTAATAAGACCCTGTCGAGGGCAAAGTCTCTTGAAGGGAACTAAGGTCTCACCACAGCCTGCGGGAGGCTCTTTTGTTCTCTTTTCAGACAAGATTATCTAGGCAAGTCTCAGTTTGTACCTCCTGTTTGTTTTATTCGTCTACACCTTTTTCTTTTCTTGATGCACTTTCAACTGATGTTGAATTAGAATCAGATATATGGCCACCATAGGCTTACACAGGGATTTGTCTTTGTGTTTTGGCCGAAACAACAAAGAGGACAAAAGATATAATATAAATATAAACACACACATATGACGCTATTGCTACTTGACAAAGGGGATGACCAGTTAACAGCAGGACAAGGCTATTTCCCAGCATTAAAATAGAACGTGGAGTTTTGTGGTCACTTACCTTGTTAATAAGTACCCTCCCTTCTTGGGTGTTGTTTCATCTCTTAAGTGCTTTATAATTGATGCACATTTGCTTTTGACACACTTACCAGCTTTAATTTTTGTAAAATCTAGAAGAAGTGTGAGATAGAAGTGATAGAATTACTTCACCATAGAAATCAACCATCACTGGGTGAAAACTAGAGCGGCTGTGGACCGTGTAAAAGCTGCCTTACCCGTCTTGCAGAGTTGCATTGAGAAAATGAACGAATCATTTCCTTGTTGCTGTTGAGTCTGATTTGTGATAATGTAGCTGGATGGTGATGTGCAGAAGAAGTCATGGCAGCAGTAACCATGTAGCAATCATCAGCCAAAACTTACAAGTGCGGCCCTCAGGGCAAAAGCTGCTCTGGCCTTCTCAGTGAACCATGCCAGTGTGAGCTGAGGATGTCAGATTGTGCTTCCACTTGGAAACTTTTAAATACCACATGCTCAGAAATGACACAGTGCATCCTATTTTTACATTTAACCAACCTGAACACAAGCTTATAACAACAGAGATACACAGACATTTTTTAATAAAAAGCAGCCACAAGCAAGATACATAAAGAGAGATATTGAAATAAGAGGAATTTAAGAATGAGCATGTCGCTGTAGGAAACATTGTGGTGAAACTGAGAGACAAGTTTTGAGTTTTCTGCCATGTCTTGGTAGTTTCCCAAGTCAGCTGATTTTAGACTTTGGAAAGTCCAGTTTGTGTCCTCCATACAAACACAGGTTACTTTTCTGTCCGTTGCACACAGACTGAGAGAGACAGCAAGTGTCAGCTGGTTCCCACTGTTGACTGATTGCTTCAGCAATTTTATTGATGTCCTGTTGTGGTCAATTCTGCAGACTGGTTGAATTTTTGCCCGTTTTAAAGTATTTTGCAACTGTGCTTTGAGTGCCATATAAATTAAGTTTATGTGTTTTCTGTTGGTCCTGATCCATAGATTGTCACCACACAATAAGTGATACCACTTTTTGTCTGAAATAAGATAAATTAGAAAATCTGTTACAACAAGGCTTGAAGTGGGTTTGATTCCTTGGGGTTGTAAAAAGATCCCCAAACAGGACCTAGTTGTATCCAATGAGAGGTCAGCATTCAGTATATTCTCTACACATCACTAGGCATTGTTTGATTTTTTCCAGGATTGCGACAAGGGCTGCAATTCATGGATGGTGACTGTCCCAGTATGGACATGATGCTATTGTGTGATAATGCAAAAACTTGAGTCCTCCTCTCCAGGGAGGTGGGATATAAAGTTAAAGAAAGTTTTCATCAAGATCCTTTGTATATACTGTCCAAACCTTCACTTTTCTCATGGGCTGCACGTCTAGAATACCTCTTTGAAGTCTTACATTTTCTTTGCAGATCACTTCTCATATCACCTCATATTTTTCATGTGAAACAAACTTCAAATCTCATGCCAAGGCTTTGAGATTGAGTGGCAGGTTCAAGTGAGGCACCCTGCTGCTGTGCTTGTTTTAAAGTCTGCAGCTGTGTCGCAGCCTTCATCCTCAGCCTTCGACTGAGAGCAGTGAGGCCCTTTTGTGGCCTTCAGTAGCAGCATCTCTTTTCCTGCTCCCAACAGCTGCTAATGTGCTTCACTCTCACAAGGTCACATCGTCCCACAATGACAGATCTGGCCAGAACACAGAACTCAGTACTCACGTCTGCTCTCCTCAGAACATGTTCCAGTGCCTGTCTGCTGTAATCAGTGTTTCAGGCAGGTCATCCGTTTGTTGCTGGGACTTGTAGCACTCAATTTGACCTATCAGCATTGCCATCAGTAACATGAATCTGCGAGTGTATTTGGCTCAGCCCTTAATGGCCTTGGCACAGGGGCCTGTGGAACATCTGGCCTTCTCAGGCAGAGGTGGGGTCATGTTGATTGTTGATAAGTTTTATCACTTTGAACACACACATCGCCTGACTGTGCCCAGCATCAGTCAGTTTCACTCTTTTTCTGCACTTTATCACCAACACACACATACACACACACTAACAGTGAGCCCAGCAGGGGTGGTATGGCTTTTCCCTCCCTGGACCCATCCTGCTGCTTCTGATGGGAACTGATGAGGCCTGTCAGCGCTTAGCATGCCATGCTAATCTCATCACAGCGCCTGTGGATGGGGACCTTGGTGTCTGTGCTAGCGCAGCCTGTGGCCTCAGCCCTAATTTTATGAACTCACATAGCAATGCATCTCACCTAATGGCATTAGTGTCAAATGGTTAGACAAAGAAGGGTGGCCTCCTACTTGATTAGCTCCAAGTGTTAGTGTTTCTAATGCGCACACACCCACACACACACACTTACTCAGACACACACAGGCGCTGTCCTACCTGCTGAGATGTAATGAATGTAATGATGCGTGCGTGAGAGCAGGAAGACAGAGATGACCTGCTGAAGAGGAACAGAGAGAGATGGATTCCATGAAAAGCAGCTGTACTCAAATGCCACAGTAAAATGCCATGTTTTAGTGCTTTGACCTTCATTGTTATTGGCTTTTTCAGCAATAAAGCGATTATTACCACCCCATAACTACATTGTCACTGTCCGTGTATTGAAACTTAGTAGCATTAAAATTGTATATTTTCCCTTCTATCAGTTTAGAATATTTGATTTAGTCCCTAGGTATTTATTTAGCACATAATGCATTGTGTTTTATAATGAAGTCTGTGTCTGTGGAGCTAATATCTGAGCAGAAATATTTTAAAAGTTAGAGTGAAAAATGTTCCTCATGCAGGACAAAACTAAACTGTGCACTAGGGCTTGTACTACCTCATCTTTGTCCTTCAGTTTTTGGTTTCTTTTCTGTTGCTCAGAGTTGTTTTTTGGGGGGGAATTTGTCTTCTTAGCCTTGGTGCTTGTCCCAGACAAAAATTCACTACCTCTTTGACTGCCAAATACATCAAATGCATCATGTCCTCCATGTCTGGAAACCTTCTCTCTGTTTCCGCCTTGAAACACTAACAGCAGGTGGTGAATTCCTGTAGATTCAAGCAGGTAATTTGTGTTCTCGTTGCAATGCACAGATTCATGCATGTGTTGTGCCTTGATTCATGTCCTTGTCTTGTTAAATTTTATCACATCAAACCTCCGCTTCTGTGAAACTGCACATAAATAGTAATGACTACAAAGCAGGAAATCATCGTTCTTTCTGACAATCGGAATGAGCTTTAGTCATATACCGAATCAAAGAAACCACTGAGCCCTTCTCTATAGCTCAAAACTGAAAGAGAAAAGCCAGTGCTGTTAAATTCTTAGTCACATTGGAGATGTCAAATAGGAAGAAATTACAAGTTGAGTTCCTATCACCTCAGCCCATGTTCAAGCTGGGTCCACATTCTGTATACACATTTTGATCCTAAACTGACAGAGCTGGACATTATGGATGAGTCTGACGCACATTTTGTATTTAAACTTAAGATCCTGACTTTTCCTGTTGACATAACTGGTGCTGTTATTATTTAGTGAGTCATTGAGCTGTGTGTTTCCACCACCTCTCTCCTAACAGGGAGACATGCTCATTGATTCTGCCATGGTAAGACCACAGCAGGTGTCCAATGAACTCAAAGTACGGTATCTGCAACCCAACCTTCTTTACTCATAATTTTAACTCACTGAACATCATGGATCCTATGAGTGAGTCAGTTCGCCTACAGTAGTGGAATCAACAGCTAAAGTTTGCAAACTCAGAGGCCTCTCTTTATGTTCTGGACAGATGTTTGAGTTTGACTTTGTCCTCTCCTTCTCCTCACTGTTTGTTTCACATTGTAAACATGTTGCTCTGCACTTGCTAGCATTTGCTGTGAAACATTTGAAAGTAAAACACATGAGTCATGGCACTTCTGTATTTATCTTAGCAGGAGCTGTTGCCGATTACACACACCAGTGCTTGTTTTGAAATGATAGCTTATTAGGGCTTTATGCTGAGAGCAAATAAAAACAGGAAAACATTATTTGTCAACCCTCATGTTCAATTCCTCCAACGCGTCTCTTGAGCGCTAATGGCACCAACGCTCAAGTCATCCATCTTAAAAATCACTCATGTCCCACAGCACAGATGGGGCAGTACCATTGTGAAAGACACCATGCACAAAAAAATAATAATTCAACAACACCTCCTCGTACACAACCACATCCCATGAGCTGTTAATGAATGTAAACCATGCAGTTCGACTGTGTGGAAGCCTTTTACAGGTGACCTTTTCTATTAAGAAAACAGACTGTTACTAGGGTTATAGCTCTTGGAGACTAACTGGAAATATATCGGTGTGCATAAGCAGTCATTCTGTTTGATCTTTTTACGACAAAGTGGAAAAATCAAAAGGAGAGATGAAAGTAGAAGGAGATGCTAAGACCTAAAAACTTGATGGCTGTGGAAAAAAAGTAAGTATTGAGCTGAAGATTTCTCATAAAGAAAGATTCACTGTCTCACCTAAAACCAAAGATCTTTACAATGTTAATGTGCGGCTCCATGCGTGATGGCTTGAAATGACAGATTGTAGTTTTGTTGTGAAATTTGGTTCAATGTGATGATATATTCCACACGGGGCACCACTCTCTGACAGATATCACTCACCAACATAGTTCTGACTCTGAAAACTGGAAATCTCACAAAATCTCCTACAGCCAGGTGTGACTTTAGAGTAAACAAACACAACGGGTACAGGCTGGTTGTCAGGCTGAATGTTGCAAGCTGCACGTCAACCTGCTACATTTATTGTGATAGCAATTAATGTTTTACTCTCTCCTTTGTCATGCCAACTGTGGTGTATGTTTTGCCGGGCAAATTGTGTTTTTCCCACAAATCAACAGCTTGGCTCTCTGTTACTTTCCATCTAACTTGTGTTTACTGCAATTGCCATGGCTGTATTTGTTGTTACCTACTTCCGTCAGCTGGCTCCTCGATTGGCTGCTGTTCAAATCCACTTGACAACAATCATGTGTGCTCAGCTGTCATCAGGGTTACCTCTCTCAACACAGTTTCTGATTGTAATGAACATATTAAATATTTATGATTTCAAATTAGTGACCCTAATTGTCTTCAGAGATCAGGAGGTGATTTAACTGCTCATATACCTTCTTGCTGTAAAAATCTGAATAAATAATCTTTACAACCAATTGCAAATCCAGCCTTTGACTTTGCCAGATTTAAACATGGATCTATAAAGAGTTTTACCGTTCAACGTAAGCAGTAACCACACACACACACACACACACACAGACATTGTTCTTTACATCAAAATATGGTGAAACAGTATCTCACCATTATAATTAAAAATACTAAGAACAGAATCTGGATCATTGTGTGTAAAAATAGATTTGATTGAAGCAATAGTGTGTTTATCCCTGCAGTGTTTCACTTTGTAAGGATGGACCAGCTTCAGTCATATGTGGATGGGGCTGCTGGCTAAAGGACAATTTTCCAATACCCCAGAAAATCTCACTCTTTCTCACACTCTTGTGTTGGCAGTTATGAAACAAGTCTGATCAAATACCATCCTCTCAGTTTTAGACCGTCTCAGCTAAATCTCTTGAACCAGAAGAGAGCTTTTCTGGCATTCACTATGTTTCCATACTTCAGACAGTCATGGTCACAGAAGTGCACTTGTTCACACTTTGATGGAGCAGAGCAGACTCAGGCTAAACCCATAATAACATGTATAATAACCAGTTACAGTCACTTCATCCTTGATCGTTTTTATAATTATAAATGCCAAAGCTTTTTTCTGAGGCAACTTTTGGCTGTGCTGTGATAAATTGTTTGTGATAATTTTGCAGCCCTTGTTTGTTATGCACTGAAGAACTGCAGTCTTAACAAAATCAGTGCTGTGAAGCATGCTTAATGAAAGAGGTTGTTCACCTGATGATCACCTTTTTATGAGTAATTTAGCCTCTTTAAGTTAATTACGAGCTTTTACTCAAGTGTGTAATACTCAGCAAGGAGATTATCCACTTAGCTGCCCGTGACAAGCACAAATAAACAACTTTTGTTGATATTTTGTGTTTGTAGCCTGCATAGAAAAAAACTTGATGGTTGTTCAACATTGCAACAAGTGTCTAAGTCCTTATACAACCTTCTGGCATAGAGTCTGTGTTTTGTACTGTGGCCAACATGCTGTGTCAGTAGGTGCTGCTTTGATACCAAGCACACCTCTCCAAAGGATTGATTTTATGGATCAGTAACCAGGCTTCAGTTCCAGACATCCAAAGAGTTCCTCTGCCTGTATTCATTTTTCATAAATTGGCATCACTCTCAGTTTAACAGCCTTGTCGCAGGTCGATTTGTTAGAGGACCTCGCTATTTTTCCCCCATTACATGAAAGCTTTTTTATGTAGCTGGAGAAGAAGCACAAAGAATGAAACAATGCATTAAAAGTGATTTGAAAGCTTTTCAGAATCGAAGACCCAGATGCAACCCTGTTCTCATTTCTGCCTCCCACACAGTCATTACACCGCTTAGCTGTGACTGCAGCAGTTTTTGTCTTCTCCTTCTCCTCCACCACCCTCCCTCTCCCTCTGTCTCTCACTCAGTCATAGGGGGTCATTGACTTCAATGTGATTTCTCTGCAATGATTACAGCACTTACAAGCATACAGGAAAAACAAGGTGTTATGACAGCTTCATCTTGAAAAAGTATAGGTATGCACTAACTCAGCCTCACAGCAGTTCTCAAAGTCACATAATATAAAGAGTCACATGGGAAACATTCTCTGTCTTCATATTTTCACGCTTAAAATGTCATCAACTGCGATTGGGTGAATATTTTTAGGTTGCGACATGGGAGACTTTTCCTGTCAGTCAACACAACCACAGAATACTATTGTGCCACTAATAACATGTCTGATATCCTTCATGGCTTTGTGAGGGAAAGCTTTGTCCTCTGGGACAGAGATGATGTCTTAATGGAGTACAGATAGTTGCCTCTCAGAACTCCAAGCAGACTTGTTTTGCAAGAGGAATTAGGATTTATTATTTAGATTTTGAAGAGTTGTCAATCTAAGGACTGATGGGCAACATGCCAGTCATTATGATTTATATCTATTTGGAACGAGTGCCAATTTTTGTGTTCACTAACGCCCTTTTCTTTACGACCACAGTACTCTCTTTTGTTTCCAAGTCCTGTAAAATCTGTAACATAAGTCGCAGCGGTATGCAAGATGCATTCAGTTTTTGGATGGTATGATAACAAAAAAATAAACGTGCAATTCATTTCAATACTAATTGAATTCATGTTCATTCTCAGTTAATTCACCAACAACGCACATAGACATGGCCTACGGTACATGACATTAAGTCTTTTCCAACATGTCGGGCGCCATATTTGAAAAGGCATGAATGACAATATTTTTCAATTATGTTGAACAGTTGTATGGATAGTTGCAGAGCCTGTGGTTTTTGTCATAAATATATTGACTTAATACAGCAAAAAAGTTTCTAACAACTTTGAACTAAAGAAAGATACAACCCAGTCTTAATGTGTTCCATATGCAATAACCGAACACTTTAGCACACTCAAACTCCAAAAACTACTCCCCAGAGCTGCTTCCGTCAGCAAAAATTACAGCCAGGTCACCACACGAGTCCCTAAGTACACGCTGTCCCCAGACACTGTGTTAGTCCAACTCTCAGCCCCAGAGTTAAAGAAAGCATCATCTTCTGTTCCATCAATCTGGTTACAAATCACGTAATAGCTTCTGTCCAACCGTAGTGTAACCGTGAAGGTAGCGGCAAAACTGACTGTCCTGGCGGCGCATCACCGTGACAAAGCTTCAGCTGGATTTAGAACACCATCCCCTGGATAAGATACTGCATCTCAGCTCAATACTTTGCTCAGCTACCAAATACTAGTATACAAGTCTCTTTGTAAAATAAGAGGCAGCACAACTTTTAGGTTTAGAAAGAGGTCTTAGCGGTTCCACAAAGGCTTATGTCAGCCATTTAGGTCTAAAACAAACACTCATTTCCTCATTGTTTCCCGATATTGACTGAAACATGCCTTTTCTGCACTTCAAGATGTCATAGACGACAAAAAAGAAGTGACAAATTGTCTTTTCCAACCTGTGAGTGAGAACAGCCTGCTGTGCTGAGGCCGTACGGGGGCTGCAGGTGTGATGGAGGCCGACAGCGTACAGCTTGAAGCGTGGCTTTGGAAGCAGACAAACAAACTTTGTGCTCTAAGTATTTTTCTTGTTCTCACTGCAGACGTGGGCGTTGGACAGCAGGGTTGCACTTGAAAAGGCACACATATAAACACACACACACAAACACACAGACACACACAAACACACTCACACACAGTCTGCTCTGGTCTACTTCATTGTCCACCTGCACCAGGGTTCAGGGGTGATTCCTCCAGAGATTATGTCTGAGGTTGAATATTACCCCAACAGGCTGCCACTCTACCATCCACGGTCCCACGATGATGCTGGCACTTCTCTCGTGTGTGTGTGTTTGTGTGTGTGTGTGTGTGTGTGTGTGTGTGTGTGCGTGCGTGCGCGTGTGTGTGTGTGTGTGTGTGTGAAAGTGTCTGTGTGTGTGTGTGTAAAAGTGTGTGTGTGTGTGTGTGTGAAAGTGTCTGTGTGTGTGTGTGTAAAAGTGTGTGAGGGATTTCTAAAATTACTGGGTACCCCTCTCCACTCCACTCCTCTCCACTGTTATCTGTCTGGCTGCCCTTCTCCCCTTGTTTTTCCTCTCTGTCACTCCACTGCTTGCTTGCATTCTGTTACTTTCACCCATCTCCCTCTGGCTGTGTTAAATTATTTTTGTTCTCCCCTTCATCTCTTTTAGTATTATTCATTTTTCCCCTTACGCTTTCAGTAAAAGTGTAGGACTGTGATTAGAGCTCAGGAAAGAGAAAGGGAGGAATGACATGCAGCCAGGGGCCGATTACTGGTTCAACCACTTGTTGTTTTAAAGACTGTAGCCTCTGCGTGGAGTTATTGGTTTTTGCATGGATGTTTCTACAAAAAAAGTGTCTCACAGAATATTTTGATCTTTGCAGAAGTCTGTGCATTTTCCTATGATTCTGGGTTTTACACTTAGGGTTTGAGTATTGTTTCAGTTCCTCTTAATTTTTTTTTAGTCGTTGAAGTTAATGTCAAAACAAATCTGCTTGCTCTCTTGCAGCGTCAGTATCATTTTGAATGAAGCTTAGAAAACCTGTGGAGCAGTTGTTGAAGTCCGCTGTGATCATTCACTTGCAACTTTGTGACATGCTGTGGTGGACAGTAACAGAGTACATTTATGTCAGATTGTACTTAATAGATTTTTTTTTGAGTACCTGTAATTTACTTAAGTAATTGTAAACATGCCAGTGCAACAGACAGTCCAGCCTTATGCAGTAGTGAGAATTTAACAGGCTTCCTGAGTTGGCAGAAAAAGTAAAGCAACTGCGGCAGGAAACATTGGAAGGGGGATGTTGCCAAATACCCCCCAGCAGGTCGTACACATCCTGATAGTGTTAACAGTGTTAACAGTGGTTGGCAGTTGATTGTATTTTGTTAGTGTGCTGTTGGCTTTTGATACTTTTACCTGCACTGCTTGTGTCAATGAGATGGAGGTTTTCCTTTTCAATATTGTGCTCCTAGATCTGAGCATAAATTCTACCAGGAAGCAAGTGAACAGGATGAGATATCGTGCTTAATTTGCTGTGGTTTAAAGTGTATCATTGCGAGCTGAAAGGGTTCCTGTCTGCCAATGTCCTTTGGGAGAGTTTGTCGAGGCCAAATTTTGTTTTCCTCAATTTGATGTTTCTGACCATGAACCTCATGTTGAGACAGAGAGAGGGTCAGAGAGTCATCGCAGTGGCCTATGAATCCACAGCCAATCAGAGTGAAATGTCATGTTGAGTACCTCATTTCAAATGGGCTCTAATGCCTTTTAACTGTTTTCGAATGGAGAGAGGTCGTGCACTCCAGGATGAAGCTGTCAACACTTCAGCTGCCTGCTTCTCTGCCAACCTCTGCGGTCATTCCATCCCATAAAATTAACACATGACTTAAACTTTTAAAGGTTAACTGCTCTGACAACTCAACAGGGGAATTGAAAGAGTCTGCACTGTAGAGCACTTTAATCTAACACAGCCTTGTGCACCGAATGAAGTATGAAACATCAGGATATAAGCTGTTGTAGAGTAAGTTTTGTGAACTCACCAGCAGTGTTACAATTCTGACAAATCCCCCACAAAGGGTTACCTGCCCCATCCCGCTTTACACTTCAAAGATGGCTCGCCTGCCTTTTATTTTTCCTTTTCTCTTTCCTCCTGGCCTCGCTTTACACGCCTAATTGTACTGCTAGCTTTGATGGTGGGTGGGAAGAAAGTGAGTGCCGTGCTGAAGAGAAGAGGAATTGAGCATTGACACTAATTAGATGGAGAGCAAGTGAAAAAAAACCCTCTGCCTCTCGACACTACAGGCAGAATTGTCAAAGTGAATAGTGGGAAGTGAGGATGGGGTCTGAAAGTTGACAGCACAGGCAGCAGGCAGCTTTGGAGTTGTTGGCTGCATGATCAATCTACCTGGTGAGGAGAACGCCTCAGGGGTGATTTGATGCACACAGTGCAAAGAGCGTGCAGAGGGTGAGAGGTCTATGTCTGCTCGCCCTGGGCACAAAGATGTTGATTAAGTACGAACTATTGTTGCCTGTCCTCAGGGTACATGCCTTCAGGCAGTGGAGCATGATGCAGAATTTGTTAAAATAGGTGTGTACCTGCTGTTGAGGAGAACTTTAATATCAAGAAGAGCATCTGGAGTCAGCTCCAAAGCATTGGGTACATATTTTAGAGCTCTTTGCGCTTAAGCCATGATTTTAGATGCAATAAGCTCAAAGTGATGTGAACCTATAAACACACAGGCTCCACTCTCTGAGGAAGCATTTACCTCTGGCATTTTTACTACATATTTCTGTGTTCACTTTGTAATTTTCAACTCTATACAGTAAAAGTCTGTCCAAAAGTACATCAGCATGAAATGGAAAATTCAGAACAGCCTGTTTGACAAAAGGTTTTTGTGTATGAAGTAACAGCAAATGAAAATACGCAAGTCTTTCACGACATAACCTTTAACCCTAAATATTCAGATTATATGGCTCAGAAATGACCTTGATAAAGTAAGAGATTTGTGAAGTGATTAATAGTTTATTTTTTGTCACCTTGATGGAGCTCTAATACTTAACAGGATAATTATTTGGCTTCAGACTGATACCAAAGAGTGGGTGTCAGGTCTGTGAGATGTTAGTGAAACTTAAGGGGAAAACTCAAAGATTCTGAGCTGTTCTTAAAACTGTCCTCAGGGTATGTACCAAAGTTATAAATACTGTAAACTTTATCACCCATAAAGAGTGAGCCTCAGTTTTTATAGACATAACAAAACTAGTGAGACAGTAAGACATAAAGAATAATGTCATGAAAGCACAGGCTTGAGTGATAAAAGTTATACATGCATGGAGATACATTTATGCATATATTTAAGAAACTCAGTCTCCCAAGTACATGTGAATATATAAAGACAAACCATATAAAAAACACCAGTGAAATGTATAGCTCATTGTAAATTCTAATGACTGAGCTTACATCAAACACAAAATAAACACCACTGCTTGCTACCAAACTTTACAAAAATGACCCCAGTCTGTTGAAGATAAGAGAAACTCAGCCTGACAAATAAGCCCCAGGATCATGAGCTTTGAGTAGCTACCTTCACCCCGCCCAGTAGAGCAGGTCGACTTGGTTTGGACATCTGACAAGGATGCCCCCGGGCTCTCTCTTGTTGGGGGTTTCTAGGCATGTCCAACTGGTGAAACACCCCGGGGTAGACCCAGAGCTTGCTGGAGGGAATTTCTTCCCCACATGGCCAGGGGTGAGCCTGGGGATTCCCCAGAAGGAGATGGGGAATGTCTTGGGCATGAGATGTCTTATGACTCACCCTTCCTCTTGCTAACCACGGGATGTCATCTGTGCTTGTTTACATCCAGGTAATCAAGCATTATTGTATTGTGGCATTAGCTGTTAGCTTGAGCTACAAGTCTTGGTTAGTGAGGGATGGCTGTGCTACAACTCAGACCTTTGAAGAAGCAAAGTGTAAATGTTCTTAAAGGCTGATGCTCCCCTTTTACATCTCCAATATTGGCAGGTATGTGCATAGATAAGTGGATGGATGAATGGGAGAATGGATGGGTGTATGAACAGGTGGATTAATGGATGGGTGCATCTTGGATCACAATCACATTGAATAAAAGCAGAACTATCAGCAACTGAAACTTAAAAACCTTTTGAAATGATGTAGCCTTAACTTGGAACTCAGAGCAACTTAGACAGCTCTCAAGAATACATGAATAGTTGTTTTGATGAGTTTTCTGACTTTGTTTCCCTGGAGGTAATATTCATAAAGTAATTCAAAGCAGCACAAGAAGATGTGAGATTAGTGGTTTATTACACTGTTGGCTGAAAGTCAGATTTTAAAGGGGCCATCAACCAATCTTCTGAGAACCAGGCTGAGATGTCAGGCATTTTTGGTCAGATGCACCTTTTCCCCCCCTCTAAATCTGTCTCCATGTGTCAGGCTGCGCTGCTTCTCAATGCTGCTTGTGATCCTGTCACTTCAGCCTTTGAAATAATATGAAGAGCCTCCGGCAAGTGGGGCCAGTTTTGACAGAAAGCAGAGATCTCTTCAATACCAGTCTGGACCCTTTTTTTCCACACACTTTTCAACCGCAGAGAAGCAGCAGGAGCTGTCCACAATGCCAGGTCGGTTAACAGTAGGAAAGGCAAAAGAAATGGAAGCAAGAGGGCAGGAAGAGAAAGAGAGATCGACCAGACAGCCAGTGGTGACAAAAACAGCAGTCGTGTGGGACAGAAATAGAGAAAGAGAGAAAAAAGTTGGGGTGGTAATGACACCAAAGAGATTGGACACAAACAGCGGTTTGAGACTCTGGAGGATAGAGTGAGATAGCAAGAGTAGAAATAAGAGCAGACGAGAGACAAGTAATGGAAAAAGGGTGTAAGAAATTACTCTGGGCACTGATTGTGAGAGGAGAAATTAAAAAGAGCGAGATTCTCAGATAATCTGTGCCAGGGAGGAAGATGAATGCACGATTAAAGAGAGAGTACAGTGAAGGAATTAAAATGTTTCAGGAAGAAAACAGTTGGTGCCCTTCTTAAATCTGACATTTTTTGGAAATTGAGAGGTTTCAAAGATACCTGAGAATATCAGGTAAAGAAAATAACACCAAAAAGTCATGTCCTCAGATGAAGAGTTATATATTTTACACGGGATGAATCATCTCTGGCAGTCAGGGTGAGTTTATCAAGAAGGTCAGATGCAACAGGACAAAAATGGCCGTAGTGATGCATGTTTGTGCTGTATTTTCTGACAGCGTTGGCAAAGCTACCGGTGGTTCTTATCTTGAAGGTGTTATCAGCAGTGTTGGGAATAACGGCATTACCAACGCCATTACTTTTTCCAGTAATGGGTACTCCAATTAGTTACTATTTCAAACGTGACAACGCTGTTACTGTTACCAACAGTAAAATGTGGTGCATTACCTTGTGTATGACATGGCAGACACATAAGCAATAATAACTCGTTAGAGATAGAGTGCAATCATGGTGAGACGTTTTTCAAGGAGCTGATGATGCTACAGTGAAATCTTCAACAACAGTTATGGCACAGTGCATCTGTGTAACTTGCAGTTAGAGAGGAGCTCATGCAGCGTCTTTGGATCAAACCAACTACAGAGGAGGGGTGGATTCCTTTTTGAGTTTCATTATGAGTCATACGACGCTGACTTCCTTTGACTTGAGAATATCATTCATTTTTGGGAGCCACAAAATGCTGGTTGAGATAAAAAACTATGAATTTAAACTTACTGACAAAAGGGCAAAAAAGGTCTAAGTATTTAAGATATAAACTTTTGGTCTCTTTCTCAAGACTGTGTACCATGTCAGGCTTATCTAGCATGCACATAGAGTTACAGAGGTGTTATGATGCAACTGTGAAGCTGGGTTGAGTTACATTTAATAGAATGAATATCTACTGACATTCACAGCAACAGATTAAAGCAACAGACCTAAAGTGCAGACATTGATCTTCAATGAGCAGTCTTGTAGACCAGGTTTTCAAAGTGTTGGTGCCACAACCTCAAAGGCGAAGTCTCCTGTAATTTCAAGGCCTGAGAGGGCAACAAGCAATTCCTGATCAGAAGACATCAGTGATCACACAGATTTTAAATTGGATTCTGTACATGAGGCGAGGCCGCGAGATTGGTTACATATAAGATCTTTCACACTGCACGGTGAAAAGGTTTGACCACTTGAAAGCAGCCCAACCAGATGTCTTATTTAGAGGGAAGGGATGAGTTTTATAAATGTCCAGAAATCATGAAAGATGTGGCTGCTGATCATCTCCAGTTCGTCCTTCTAAGTTTCACAACTTTCAGTATTGGATCAAAGATTTCATGAACCACTAAGGAGGCTGGGTCATGTCAAAAAATGATGTCTGGACCTGTAACATCAGGTCAAACAGACATTGAACAGTGCAACTATTTGACGACATGTCAGTGCAGATGAGAGCTGGGTGGCTTGTAGTTTAAGGATAGCAGAGCAAAAAAATTGGTGCACACACTGCATCTCACACAAGATCACTGAAGCAGTATACTTCACTCTTGTACTGTTGAACTGCATCAGTTGCTTTAGCTCTTTGTCAATCCAGGTTTTCACTTAAACCAAACAGAAGGTTGTCTTAATTAATGCATTCCTTTGATCATCTGATCTACAAGATGCTGTAGTGACAATGTTCGATTGTTTGATTTGTATGCAATCAGGGCTTAGGTTGTTTCATGTTGTAGTACAGTGAATGTAGATGTTTAATTTAGCATCATCAGTACACATGGAGATTAAAACCAAAAAAGCCAAAACACGATGGCACCAGATAAATAAGACATGAATACATGCTTCCCATGCTCTTTTTGGGTCCTGGGTCTTTTGGGGTTTTCCACAAAGCAGCAATGTGCTTGTTTTATTTATCCCAACAAAAAAGTCAGGACTGTTTCACAGTATCTTCTTTGTACTACTGAAAATGCCACCTCATGAAACCAGGGCCTTACTCACCCACTGCCTGTCAGTCAAAGAGCAAAAAATAGCAAGGAAGCACAAAAATAGGTGAACAAACAGACAGTGTGAGATGTAAATAACAATGATGTTATTACAAATGCTATGTTTTTAATCCAAGTGACATCAAAACTGGTAGCATGAAAGATAATAAGCACCCTCTTTTGGGTTTTTGTTACATCAAGCTAGTTGGTTAGCTTGTATTTGAGGTATACCCCTGATCCGGCTTGCAGATATTGAAATTGCTCAGAAATGTCAGGACCATCATCCTTTTGGCAGAATATCAGAGACAAAATATTTGGCGTGGGATGACGCACAGTTTTCTGAGGCACTGCCAACATCTCTGCAAGGACTCTGTTCAATGCTCCTCCATTTAGAGAGGAATGTTTGTGTGTTTTATTTAAGGATACAAAATCTACCAATCAGATCTATTGAGTGTACATTGATGAGGACACCTGGTAACCCTAAAGCCAATGAGTCTGCAGTGTGTCGAATTTAAATTTAATCCCTGTGCATAAGCATGATTTGCAAACATCTTTATTTGAGTGCAGAAAGTGGAGTTGGTGAATTTTTGCTAGAAATAATGTTTGAAGTCCAAATCAAGGCTTACAAGTAAAGTAGCGCTTCTGTGTTACAGACCTGCTCCAAGATGTATTGGATCAATCAGGCATGTAGTTGGACACCCTTGATCAGGCAACTGATTACATAGATACTGACAAGACTTCTCTTTAGGGTAATGGTGGTGCGGCCAACCCTCTGTTAGTGTCCATCATCCGCTCTGCTAAATGCCAGACTGACAGTCTAACTGTTTGGAAATACCACTGGCTTGTACGCCAAAGGGAGAGAAGAGATCTATGCCCTGTTTGTTGTGTTTCCTGTGCCAGTCTGTGTCTGAAGCCAAACCCAGCGGCTGCCTCAAGCCAAAGGTGTAATAGTGCCTGCAATCAGAAATACAGTGTCTTTCCAAAGACGGCAGGCGCACAGGAGAGACTGAGAAGATTTGATGGAAAATCAAGTCAGTTGTTATTTTGGTTCCTGAAGTCTTGCCTCAGAACTTATTCAGTTTCTTTTTCTGTATGGAACTGATTAGCTGCACTTTCAACAACCACCTCCTGGATACAAACCAAAGCTATTATGAAACTGCCGTGAAGAGAGGCCTGTGGGTCTAGGTTCCTCAGAACTGTAAAGATGTCCCTGCTTCAACAACCTTAAAAGTATTTCTGGAGTCAACTGGTTGTTGTTTGTCCCTCTCTCTTATTAACCAGAAAAAATGTATCAGTAAGAAAAAAAAAGATGATGGGCAACTTTGCACTAAAAAATGTAGAAATTGAAGATATAAAACAGCTAGTATCATTTTGACACTTGAAAAGGTGTCTCAGGCCAGGGATTGTATTGATTCCAACGTGCAACAAAAAGCTTTGCCCTTAACTCAGGTAAATCAAAGATTGTGATATGTTTCTAAATTTTCCTGAAATATTTTTACAGAGGAGGCTTATAAGCACAGAGAGAGTGACTCTCCAATCAAACACAACACTTAAACCTCTGGGGAAGATAATAATCTGCATTTCTAAATATTTATCAACAGCTTTATTGTTCTGAATGTCTGCTCAAGGTCATTAGTCCTTAAACTTTAGCCTCCTGAGTGGAAGAGAATAGAAATCTCAATGATACACCATGAGCCAGATTGAGTCCATTGACAGGGAAGGGTGGCTCTTGGCACCTGTGCAATCTGACCTTTGACCCCCCTACATGCGTGACCTTGTGGTGAATTGTTATTGCTGCTCGAAAACCCAACAGTGTCTATGTCAATGGAAATGTGCTTGGTAACCATGGCAATCATATTCTCTCTTTCCCACAACTAGAAATGGACTGACAACAGCAAAGATGCAGCGCTGGATAGAGAGGGATGAGTGGCTCTCAGAGGAGCACATTAAAACAGAGAGCAACACAGATGGATTTAGGCCTCTAGGGCCAGGCTTGGCTCACTGCTAGTGTATAAAGAAATATATGGCCTCCTGTAAAAACTGAATACATTACAAAAAAGGGCCAAAGCGTTGTTTATGAGTCATGTTGATGAACTCTTTGTAGCTCTGGGCATTGCATCTCCCTCCCCTGTCTTGTGTCCCAGACACATGGTGTTTGCATGTGAGTCCATACTAACACAGGTTTTTAGAGCCCTGAATTTATGTTGGAAAATCTCATCAAGCTCATGTGATTAAATTTAATCCACAGTGATGTTTTTATTGCTGTTAGGGATAAGGTACAGTGAGCAGGTGGTGAGGTGAATTAGAATCCCAAAAGAGTGAGTCGAATTGAGGGTTTTTCCTCACACTGTCAGGTTTTTAATTTACAAAACCACCTGTTCACTGCACATCATCCTGACTATTAACTGCCTACTAACCCAACACTTCCAGTGAAGATAACAGCTGATAACAGAACTTCTGTATCTGGAAAATACAGGATGTTGTTTCACAGTGCTTGCTGATCAGAGATGGTTGTGGTCCACTGTCTCCTCAGGTTGCTCTCATCCATGCTGGATTGAGCATTTCTGAATTTTGAGCCAGACAGAGATGGTAACTAAAGTTTTCTCCACAATATTAACTAGGTACAAACATGAACAGTGTTGCCTTAGCGGCAACAGGCAGAGGTGAAGTGTGCTGAAACTTCATTCTCAGTCTGTCCTTGGCATCACTTTTGAGTTATTCACTGAATGTAGCTCATGAAGTAGCATCAATGAAACACCAGCTTCTTTGCTGGAGCCAAAAGTGTCTGAATTTGGATTAAATGTTGGATCCACCATACAATTCCTCTACCCTGGTTAACAGGTCATCTTCTAAGAAGAGCTTGAGTGGCTGTTCATTACTGCAGCTGTTGCTTCCTAGTCCTTTTCCTGCTTTTATTTTTTCCTCTCTATTTTGTTCTCTTTGTATTTTGACTCTGTAATTACTAAAATGGCTCATTTGTTGGGGTCCAGCGTGTAATTGTGGTTGCATTATTTACATACAAGATCAGCTATTAGCAGGCTGAAGCATGTTGATGCTAACCTGAGCTAGGCCCAATATTCCTGGGAGTTGAGGAAAAGGAGGCAAGGACAATGTGCTGGTGCTGTGGTGCAAGCTAAGAAGAGGTGACATTGACCTATCATTCTACCCATAGTTTTGGGTAATATAAGTAACACCAACTGATCTAACACTGAACACAACTCCTCATTGGAGGGATTTCACCAAAGAAGGGTGAATCCGAACAGACTGATGAAGAAGTCCAGCTCTGGACCCTGTGTAGGTGGGGGCTAATGGCTGATAATAATGGCTGGGCTGTCATCTTCGATTGACATTTGTACTCTTATTATTCTATTTATATATAACCTTATTGTAATTTTTCACTATACACTTTCATGTAAATTTCTTGTGACCCTGTAAATTTCTCTGTATCTTATCTCATCTTATAATCCCTGATACTGGTGCCCTGAAGCACATCCTGCTCTCGGTCTTTATTTCCCTAAATTGGGTTTATTAAATAAATGAAAAATGAGGCTGTTTTAAGGACTTAAAAGAACATTTTTGATCATAAACCTTTTAAAAGAAAATGAGTTGAGTTAATAAATTAAAGAGAGCTGAGGTTGTTCTTTTACTACTCTGTCGGAGTCGACTGCTCCTGCCAGGAAAAAGGAAACAGGTTAAAAGCATATCCCCAGCGGCTTTACTTTTAATTCTAACAGGCATTGCATGCTAACAGTGGATGTTGCACAGTGAGCTCAAAGCTTTGTCTTTGTTTCTGTGATGGTGCCTTGAAGAGAGTTACTTACAGTCTGAGATTTTCAGGAAGTTTTGCAGAATTCATCAACGTGCTAATCAAAACTCAACCCTAAACAGTTGCATCTGTTATATAAGTTAAAATCTCTATCACAGTGGCTTTCTTTACAGAGTATTATAATAGTCTGTGAAGTATGCAGCAGTTCACAAGTTCTGGGTTCACCTCAGTCAACAGCTACTTACCTCACTTAACATCTGAACTGTACAAAGTTTCTATCAGTGTGTTATCTGCAGCCTCTCTTCCACACTAAGTGCAGCAGTGTCTGTCCCTGACAAGGAAAAAGAGGAATCAATATACTCCTCCAGTATTACCGTCACTGCTCCAGTCGAACTGTAATCACTGTTCCTTCTGGCGTATCATGTGGAACCTGTTTGTATCTGTAATTGGAGCGGCCTGTGTCATAATGCTTGATGACAACTCTGATAGTTTTTTTATTTCTGCGCCCCTGCTGGTTTATTTCTCATATCTGCTGATTTCTGAGATCCATTAACACGAGAGCTAACAGAGGAGCCTGTCTTCTTCTGCAGGATAATACTCAAACTTAGCTTCTCTCTGGGGTTTGGTTGATTTGTGGACTTCTTCCTTTACTTTATACGTCTACTGTTGACAGCTTTTAACCGGTTTATTCTCCAACATTGTTGCATCATAGTGATCCTATGTGCCACTGTCATTAGTTATGAAAATCCTCGGTATGTTTTGTATTCTGCAAGCTGTTACAGACTTTGCTGGGCGCAGCCACAAGTAATTAAAAGAAGCGCCTGTTTGGCAGGATAGCTAATTAAATTAGTTTTTGCTGTGTGTGCGAGTATTTGTGTGTCTGTGAGGCTGCTTTGAGCTCAATGCAGGAGCAAATTTGTGGGTGAGGGTTTTGAACTGGACTTGTTTGTGTAAGTGTGTTTTGAGAAGCCTTGTATTTTGCTGAAGCTGGAAGTAGGTAGACAATATATGCTTGTGTGTGTCAACGTGCTGTTTTCCTTCCCCTGGTAAGTAGTTTGACGCGTAAATGAGGCTAATTGACTTGTGTGAAAGTGAATAACAAAATAAGGAATAGCTGCTGTAGATGTATCGTCAGCAAGGAAGAGGTGGCTAAACTAAATAATCCCTTCTAATCCTCTCAGAAAAAGAAAACAAACTTTGTCTTTAACACCCCAAAATGTCTGAAAATATAAACCCAGATTTGAAAATACCAAAAACCTCCTTCTGTAAATTCACATCCATTTTCATCTAGAGGAACTACACCAGTCTCCCTGTGCAAACACACCCCCGACCACTAAACCAGTCTGCCGCCTCCTGAGGAGGTGAGGGTGAGACATCATGCAGCGCTTTCTTCTTCCTGGAGCGTGAACGTGTGTGTTCAGGTGACGGAAATGAAAGAGAGGGTAATCTGTGTTGGTGTGTGAGTGTTAATGTGTGTGTGCTCATGCATGTCACACACCCAGCATGACACCCCCCACCCCTCGTGTTTATTTATGTTGTGGGGAATTTGTCACCCGTTGCATGAAGTGAAGTGATGGCTGCCGTCTGATAATAAACAGAGGGACTTGTTGAGCATGACAGAGTGCTCTTGCACTTGATTTTTTTCCTGCGTGTCTAAGGACAGCTCTGAACTGCCAGCAGTCTCCTTCCTGTCTCTCTGCACCAGCGAGAGCCTGCAGGAGTCTGTGTGGTGTCGGCAGTCTCACGAAGCCTGGAGGGGTGTTTTCTTCTAACTGTTCAGCCAAAAAATTGACAGCCTTACAAACCAGAATGAAATAATATCACAAGTTCTCCAAAATACATTGTGGACTATTTTGAATTTATCAGCACTTTGTGGGTTGGTTTCAGAAATCACTGAAAGAATGAAGTCACCTCCTTATGATGGACAGGAGGCAGCAAGCTTATTGAACATTCTAGATGTCCAGATAATTTGTCCAGAGATCATATTCTTGAATCCTGCTTCCTCCAGTGCTTTTGTATGTTTGTACTAGAGTTGCAGAGTCAGGGTGTCTAAGATAGAAGCCAGACTACCCCTTTGTTGGTTTGAGAACAACAACACTAATATATTTTCTGTTCAAGCACAAGTAGACCAAGAAAACAGAGTTTACTTCTTATTGTTAGCAATAAGTTTGCTACAATTGGTGTTTATTTGTTTGTGCCGCCAGTCACCTCACCCTAGACTGCTCCATCAAACAAGTCTTCTACTCAGTCAGTTTCAGACGACGCCTGCAAGCCTGCTGATCTGTACTTTGTGCTCCTGCGTCTCTCTTGAGGTCATCCACATGTTCATGTGACCTCATGACCGGTTTCCCTGTATTGGTTCCCACAGCACCAAGTTGCCGGCTTGTGATTCTTGTTGTCTTTGACAATAACTTGCTGGTCTCATTCTCCTTGTAGCTATTTTCTTGCTCACCCTTGATGTTCCTTCATGCAGAATATTTTTGATAACGTTTACTCTTAATGATGTTATGTACTGGTTTAGGACTCACCCAGAAACTCCTGCAGGGTTGGTTTCAGGGTACAGCATTCACAGCGGTACAGGAGAACAGATTCTACCATTGTATAGAAAAAGCTGGACGGTGGGGTTAACCTCATGATAAGGCACAACAGTTTATGTCTGCACCTTCTGTCTCCTGTTTTTCTTCATCCCAGTTCTTACCAACTGAACTCCCTACAGCACACACCCACACAAACACATCTCATATTGACATCCATTGTGAGTTGGTACAGCTCTGTAAATTGGCCAATCATATACGGTTGTTTGGATTAACCCGACCTTTGTTTAGGCAAAGCCAATGACTCTTTTGAAAGTTTGATGTACCTGGATATTTGGGCTTTTTCTGGAGGACCAGCACTGTAAACTTTTCATAAGACTTGAGTAAGTGCTGAACTGAGAGATAGTTTCTCTTCATGTGGTTCTTGGGAGGTGATTGACTGAAAGGAATCAGGCAGATCTGTTTTCAACACTCACTTTGTAATGCTGCCCTCAGAGACTTCTAGTTGTCACTGCAGCTGCTGCACTTCAACATTTGTCTTTTCAGGTTCAGGGTCGTACTTATAGTCCATCTTCATGGGTCCTTGCACTATGCACCTCATTTTTATCTTGGTCTGCACCACTCAGACCACAGTTTGACAGCCAATCGGCACATTGCCTGATGGTCACAACATCCTTGTCCATTCAGATCGGTATTTGGGTAGCAATGTGAGAAACAGAGGCAGCAGATCTTCCACAGAAGCTGAATTTGTTAAGTATCGATTTCAAGTATAGTGAAGGTAGAAAACTATTTCAAAAAAACATTGATAATTGGCAAACAGTGTGTTTTTGCTGAACCAAAACACTTAATTACTATCCGTCTCAATTTTGTTTGGTCGTAGTGAACGGTTTATCTTCAAAGAAACCTTTGGTGGAAATCCAGCAGGAACTGAAACAGTTACAGTCCACTGTTTTCTCTTCTGAGTTGCACTGACACAAGTCTACAATCTCCTACATGCCAACCCAGTAACTCTTGTGGTGTCCGAAGACTAAATATTGCAGTGATATCACAACAAAAACAAGAACTCTTAAGATGTGTCACAGAAGGACTGATTTTTTTCCTGCTCACTCCCACTCTGCTGGCACCAGTTTCTGAACCAGTTAAGGAGACACAAGATGTAGAGGGTTTTTGTGAAGTTTTTGGCAGTTTTACTGTGAAATTTCACACTTGCAGTTCACTCTTGCAAAACAGGCTGCTGCTCCCTTAATGATTTGTATCGCTTCCTTTACCTTCCTCAGTTCAGCTTGTAGTGCTTATTAGTGCTCACCTCTTCCTTCACCTTTCCCCACTCAGATGCTGGGGTGTGACATTGTATGTTTTCTTTGATTCTATGGTCAGTTGGTTGCTGGTCCTGCCAAGTAAACACCGCTGACTTTCCATCCTCCACTGGCCTCCATGTATCAGCATGTTACAACAGGTAGGTCAGGAAATTTCAGCCTGTTTGTGGTTTATAATCTCATGAGTAAAAGGGCGGAAGAAAACAAGGGGGCCAGTGGAGACAGAGGTCTGATCAGAGTGAGGTGGTGATGCGGGGGGCTGAGTTAAATAACACGAGCATGTCATTCAGCCTTATCTACAATTGTGTATACACTAAAAGAGTTTTGTTTCTACAAATATTAATTTATTCTTGATTTTGTCGTCCATATGAATAATTCAGTTGTTGGCTCGCTCTCAACTCTCAGTAACCCATTGCATCAGTAAAGATGCAGTGGGCTAGTGCAAGAATTAACGATGTGAAGTCAGTCAAGCTGGTAATAATAATGAAACACTACAGATATGATGGAAATCAATATGCTAAAAACAAGCAACCCTTTATAAATGTAACGTGTCTCTTATACTGTGCAACTTTTATTTCAGTGAGTCCCCATAGCCAACTTCAACAGATGATTATTTCTTTATCATTTAAATGGGAATCACCTATCTTTGAAGTTTATTTATTTATTTTTCATTTACTTTTACAACTGGCACACACTGTAACCCCTCTGTAAGCTGTTTACTAACTGCTAATTAAAAACAAAAAAAGAAAGCATTGATGCCAAGTTGGAGTAAAACTGGTGGAGTATGTGAGTTTCAGAACCAGAGAAAACCACATTGACTGTTGATTGTCAAAAGGTGCTTTGAGGAACTTCTTTGACACAGTAAACAAAAGTACAAACTCTGCTAAGCAAAAGTAGGATAAAATAATTATGCAACAACGGTGCGTAGAGAGCAAGGCACCCTGCAGAGCTGAGTGACTCCTCCATTAATCATTGAGTACTTCCCACTGACCTTCACATAATATGAATACTTGAAATGCCCATCCTGAGGATTTCTACTTCTGCAGACTTGACTCTTTAAAAAACATGAAACAAAAGAGGGACATTTCAGTTAGATTATGATAATGCTGCATCATTCCACACGCTGTTTTTCTTTTCTGATCATCAGCACCTCTCCCTGCACTGAAAAACTGCCACAAACAGGTCGTTGTGACCTCTATCTTCCCCCTGTTGTATCAAAACAACTCTTCAGTGGTAGCTAATCCTGTAGAATTATGGCATCTAACCTGTCACTTTCAGAGAAATATGCACGTTCTACAGAGGCGGTGTTTGTTCTGATCATTTAGTCTGGGTTATCTCTCTCCAAACACACAGGTTTAAGTGGTCAGAACACACACTCCATCATTTATACTGAGTCCATCCAACCTGCTACAAACGGCAAATACCAGTGAACAGATACTGGACCTTTCTTGTGTTTTTTGGCCACTAGAGTGTTGTAACTCATTCCGGCCTCTTGTTGAGAGTCTCTGTGGGATTTCTTGATGCCATCAGGCCAGGTAGAGGGTGTTGGCAGAGGAAGGAAGTGTTGACTTTCCACAGTGGGTTGTGATCCATCAACTCCCTTTTACACAGCTCAGAGGCTGCCTGGCCGGCCTTCAGACTATCTTCAATGTCTTGTCTGCTATCCCAGACTGTAATACATAAACCAGTGCTGAGGAACACAACCGCCTCAAGGTGGGTCTGTGGGGCTCACTCATCCACATACAACAACACATCGATTCAAAGATGAGAAATTTAAATAAAACACACACACATAAGTGCAGGCAGCTTTTTGTATGGGCACAGCAGAGACGTGCATGTTTTTTACTCAAGGACTTAAAAAGGAGGGATGAAGAAAAGCAGACATCCTTAATTGGAGTTATTACAAAAATCTCCACCTTATGTTTCATAATAAGATGATATTTCAGCCTTACGAAATTCCCACTGGAAAAACTATCCACAGTAGCTGGGGGAGTAATCAACAAGCTATGCTGTCTACCTTCTCCCCGTGTCTATGACTGCTAGCTTGGCTGGAGATCTGTTGCCATGAGGGTTTTTTTTCCTGAACACTTGGGTGCTCTTTCCGCTCAGAGGATCTACTAATTTATGCATTCATTCCTTTTTGTCTCAACTACAAAGGCAGAATGTGTCCCAGTTCTTTATATATTTCCCTCAGCAGTTGGATCTTGAACCTACTTGCCAGGCAAGACTGTGCAACTTGTGCAAACTGATCCCTCCCATAGCCTCATCAAGCCTCTGAAGTTTTTTTTTTCTTCTGTCAGTGTCCAGTCTGTGTCCCGGTTAGTACATAATACATTCCCTTTAACACATTTTTTAAAGGTCTGAACATCTGAACACACTTTGCTCTTTGGTCTGAAACAGTTTTGAGGGAGTAAGAGGTAAGAGAAGTGCTTTGATGACCTTCTTGCTGAAGTGAAATGTTTACTGTTTCCCTCAAAGCACTTAGTTAAGAAGTGCTGTGTGCTGAATTTCTCTGAAATGGACAAGAAAACCTGGCAGAACAGATAAAGATGTAGCTGGATTTAAGATTGTGAATAGGTGGCCCTTGCCAGTATAGCATATATTTACCTTTGAGTTAAGTACTTAGCATAAATATGAGAGACCATTAATATGAGACCAACATAAACTCAAACCAGAAGTTATAAACTCAAAAGAGGGAAATTATGCTGGTGGCAAACCCTTAATAAGCCACAAGAGACTGTAACTGAAGTTTGCAAAAATGAATTTTAATGTAAAGGAAAATTAAAGACAAAAATAATCAGCTATTTTCAGACAGTATTTTTCAATAGTTCAACCTTTGTCAATGTAAAAAACGTTTGCTCAGAATATTTTTTTCAGTCGTTCAATCAATCCCAGTCACAGCATTTGAAACACACACACACACACACACACACACATACACATGAACAGGCAAACAAAAACCTCAAGATGGGTTTATTTAATGAATCTTCAATTAATCTTTGCTTTTGTTTTATATACCATTGAAAGTCCATTAAGTCGACAAAACTCTGCTTTTTCTTTAGTGGCCATAAGTGCACAAAGCTAGAAAATAATCACTTAGAATCACTGAGTAATTACTTTGTGATACATAACCTTATCATTCAATGTAAAATCATGTTCAGAGCTCAACCACGACTTTTGTCATTTATCAAATAGATGAGTGTCAAAAAGTCAGCTCCACCATTTCGATGCAGTGTGGTAATATGAAGAAGAAACCTCTCTTACAGCAGAATTTGTGCTGTGAGCCTATCAATATTCATTTTCATACCATTGTCTGGAGACAAAACCTGGTGCAAGAGTTTTGTTGGTGCTGACTGAATTTTATCTTGAGTTTTCCAGCTCATTTTATGCTTTGAGATGCATATCTTTGGATGTGTTGCTGAGCCCCTGATTATTTAAGTTTAAAGGCTCCCAATAAGAGCCGTTTGAAGAAATAGAAAAGTATTAAACTCTAATTTTCTCTGATGAGCTCCTTCATTTAGGCTATAAGACTGTTTCTAAGAGTGCTAGTGGGTGATAATGGACTGTCTGACATTGATTTCGGCTCTGCCATCAGTAATAGCAGACCATTGGTGCTGATCTCCAAGAGTTAATAGTTGAAATTCACAAACTTTTGCTGTGTAAGACTTTCGTGAAACACTACCACAGCAAAATTTAGAGACTTATCAGTGACTTAATTATTGAAATTAACAACTTTAAGTCACTGTTAAATATATTATTTTTGATTCTGATTTGTTATAAAGTTCATAAAGAAACTGATAACCCAATAGGAAGTAGTAAAATTGAATCCCTGTCTAATTGTCACAAATTTGCAAGAAATTCAATTATCTTTTTGCTGAAATGGGCTGTGAGGACTATCTGGAAAAACTAGATTTTTTTTCTGGAATAGAGATTCCATTTCCCATGACTTCTAGTGTCTGTAACATGTGACATTGGTGAATCCTGGTTCTGTTTTTGCTAGTGCTCACCTACCAACTCCAACCTCACCAAGCAGAGCAAACGTAACATCAGTCTACATTTTAATCACAGAGTCTCAGGTTTGAACAGACCACTGCAGTATAACTGCTGCATGTCGGTCGGAATGAATGCTGTTACAAACAGCTTAACTCCTGTTTTAGCCTTTAGCCTGTGCTCTATCACTCTCCTGTTTAGCTCTCTTCTCTTTTGACCTCCTTTTTCTGTCAGACAGTCCAGCTTAGTGTCCAACATTATTACAAATGAATACAAGGAATCATTTCCAGCAGAGGAAAAAAGGACAGCTCTAACTTCTCACTGCTAAACTTAGTCAGCCAGCATGGTGTTGTCATAGTGACTGGTATCGTTAATCAATCTGGTCCAGTTTGACCCAATTGGAGACTGAGAAATAACTAGCCATTTTGATGATAATCTCATTTCTATCAGGCATATGTCTCAAAGTAGAACTTTTCAAGATCACTCAGAAAGTCCTCACTCCCCCCCTTTAATGTGATGTCCATAAGGCAGGCTCTTGTTCAATGTAATTCAGTCGGCTAGGTGTAGGCACTCATGTACCTACCCTTGTTGTAGTGTTGTGGCATCCCTGCCTCAAAAAATTCAATGTGGCCTGTCTTAGACAAAAGGGAGGGAGCTCTTTGGATCAGCTTTGACAGAATGGGTGTCTGATGCACTGACAGTAAGAGTGCTGCTGATGAGAGGAGGCCGATCTTTGAAGGTTTATTTGCCATTCAAAGGACCAATGTCTGTATACATTTCTGTCAGAGGAGAAATTTGCACTATCAGAGCATTTAGATTGGATCAGTACAGATAGACAAAACAAGCCATTAAGTAGTTACATGCAGTGTCTATACAGCATATGCAGGGATGGGTAGCAGAAGGATGCTACAGTAGTTTTGTTATGGAGATGATCCTTAATGTGGGCTCACACAGACCTGCACTGTTCAGCAGAATGGATGGATAAAAAAGGGGCCTGGTATTTTGACAGAAACCACTGAGTCCACTCGGTGTGAAGCTGCATTAATGAATGTGCCAAAGGCCTGTGCTACAGATCACGGCTCTGCCACTTGGCTGAGAGTAACAGAATGCCCTGTGCTGTGCTCTTTTTTACACATGCACAGTGAGGCAAGCCATTTTCCTTGCAAGTCTAGCAAGGATCTCTAGTGGCAGTCTTCCTGTGAAGATGGACAATTGTGTTATTTAAATGTTAAACCAAGCTGCTGCCAGGAACCAAACTGTGGTCTCTGCAGTGGTGATTGAGGGCTTTGCCTTTTGGCAACTCTTGTTACTTTATAATTTTATAGACTTTGATGCTGCAATCATACAACAATAAAGATTCAGCTCTGCCAGAGTATTCTGAGCCTGTTGATGATTTGAGAAAATAAAAAAGGATATTCTTAGGTAGCTGCATGCTTGGCTGCCAAATAAAATGGTTGACAGAAACAAGATATCTTTTTTTTTACATGACAGCTGAAGCAATTGACTTAAAACATATAAAAATGCATTTATTTTGTTGTACCAAACAGAACTTACAGAACCATTTTCTACACTTGGAGTGTTAGATGCCCTGCACATGCAAGTTATTGCTTCCCATTAGGTATAAAGGGAAAAGAATTAAGCTTACAAATACTCACTGAAGCGCTCATGTGTCTGTACCAAGGGATGCTTCATTAATGTTCTTTTAACAAGAACCAACACAAAAATCGTAGGAAATGCTCACGTTTATCTCTCCTGGGAACCTGTTGTAAATGAACTCAACTCAGTGATGTCGGAAAACACAGCGAATTGGCCACGGCATCATTCAGTCATGTGGGAGTGACCCTTTTGGCAGTGTTTGTATCAGCTCTATCTATAAACAAGGCCACTTAATCAGTCAGCTCACTGGGCCCAGACACTTTGTCCCTCCGGCTGAAGTCACCACTAACCCTCTTTAAATCACTGCTTGGGCTCTCTGCTGACACTCTTGTTTACTTTGCCTGGCCCTGGCAACATAACACAGTGTTAGCAGCATACTGTTTCAACTCTTCACAAGCCAAGCTGCATTCTTTTGGAGATCAGGAGATAATCAACCTGTAGTGAGGATCATATGTCTGCAAAATGCTTTCTGATGCACAGCCCTTGCACATTATGGGTGAAATGAAATATAAGTGCAAGTGCAGAGAATTCTGATGGAAAACAAATGTTGACAATTTGTTGCAACTACAACCTGTCCATCACAATTTTATTGAACTTTAAGGGTCATGTGGTACACCAGAGTACCAGTCTAGCCTGTGGTCCTCCCTCACTTGAATGCAGGCTGTTACAAGAGCAGTTTGAAGGGAGGGGCAGAGCACATGCTCCACTGTTAAGGAAATAAGTGAAGGTGCACCACATCAGACATAAAGAGCAAAATCTGATTTATTGCCCTTTCTCAGCACAAAGTTTTTTTCTGATGGTATATGGAGTGGCAAAGGTTATTATGGTATGTGTTAGGCTGGTGCTTCAGGAAAAATGCATTCTCCATGATATGATTTCATAGCTCGAGTGTGATGAAGTGCAAAGCATTTCTATGCATTTAAAAGAGTATGTGTGGTGCAGTTAATGGTTGTAATGTTTAATGTGAAAATATATTGAAAGACAAAAAAAAGGTTTTGGTGGAGTTCAGCAGTTAAAAGATGAACCATGTTCAAAGGCTACAGCCACTAAGCTTGTGGCCTTTGTTTAATCTTGTCACACAGTGTCCCCTGCTCTCTCCATACATCGAGATAAAGGTAAAAAAAAAAAAAACTTCAGAGGAAACTGGCAAAAACAAGCCCAAATTATTTTGTGCGGCTTATTTTCTATTTTACAGAAAACGAAGGCCTGTGTCTTCCATTCACACTGAGTAAACAACAGGGGTTGTAAAGATTCCTGTACTCAGCTATTGTTGACTTATCATAATTAACTTGAGTTAGGGTGTATAAATAATCCTCCGTCTGAAAATGAGGCTCATTTTTCAGCTGCATTAAGTTTCAATTTTCTCAGGACAGGTTATTTCTCTGCTCAGGTTCCATTTGGAAAAGATTACAGCATGATCAAACAGGATGACAAATAGCTTTGGATGGTGAGGAAAAAGAAGCAGGCGAACTTCTCTTGTTGCATCCTAACTAATGATATGCAGAAAAACACTTTCCCATAAGCGCTTTGAATCTAAAGGTCCACCGTCACTGCAAAGTAAATGGCCTGTATTGCGTCATGATAAGACTTTTCTTTTCTTAACACAGTCAGAGAGCACCACGCTCCATCTGGATCCAGCCATTCAGACACACACAATCACACAGATACTGTGGCAGAGCAATTTGTGCTTTGGGACTCTTTGACATGCAGACTGGAGGAGCTGGAAATTGATGGCTGGTTTACCTATTAGCAGACAAACCACACTAACTCCTGAGCCACTGCCAAAAAAAACATGTTTTCAAGCAATTCGACCATTCAGACTTTATTCGATACAAACAATGGAATCTCTCACCACAGGGAGGAGAAAAACAACAATGCTTTTAGTCCACTTTTTAATTGGTAAATCCTCTGATGGATGGAATTTCTAAATTCTTAAGATAGGTTTCACTTAGAGGATAAAAAGATGGTTAACAGGTCTTTGATCTGTTGTTTTTGTTTTCAGCTTATTACAAGGGAGTGAATAATGAATTGTGTACTGACTGGCTGAAAGCTGCTCGAGGCATCATCATCAGCAGGATTCATGTGGCTGCGCTCAAACAGATTTTGGTGTTTGTGGGTAGGAGGAATGTAAGCTTTTGAAGTAGTATTTAACTGCATCAGACGTCTGTGTCTTTGATGGTGAGATTTGAATCTTTAATACTTCTAACACTGAGCAGAGTTTATTTTTAAACACTTTGAAAAACTAGAATGTTGTATCTTACGGTAGACTGAAGTTACTGAGTGTTTATCAAGGTCGTAGCTGCATATCACTGTGAAGAGTAACCTCAGCTGCAGTTCAGGTACAGGTTTTAAAATATTTGTTCATATCTACATTCACCGCCTCTGCACTGTGTTTTAATTATTTTTTCTTTTTTCTTTTTCATGTTTCAAAGTTAAATGTCTACGGATTTAAAAACTGAAATTTCAATGGAGACTGACATCGCCAAGTTTTCTGTTCTGCTAAACCCTGAAAATGATGACAAGTCTAGCAAAACCATGGTGCTTTGAGATGCTGTAGACATTAAAGTCAGTCACTTTTTGGCAAAAATGCTTTATTTAAGTAACTATACAATGAATTAATTAAAAAAGTCACTGACAAAGCAGTGGCCATGGGACTTCTCATGTGGCAAAGTGTGAGGCTTTGAAGAAGAAACAAATGCACAGAGTTGTCTAATCATGAGGCGCCATACAATTATATGAGCATGAAGTCTGAAGCACATCAACAGTACAGAGCTGGAGGGAGCTTGATTTCTTTTGAATTAAAAGAAGGCGTAAATTAAAGCGAGTCATCTGTCCTCACATGAAATGCGTCATTTCTGAAGGATAATGGACCTTCTGTAAAGGAACATACAAAACTCCAAATTTGATGAGACCAACTGAGTTTACTTCACAGTTTCCAAGGGGCTGAGTTGAAATCGTGACCTGAGCTTTACCATTTTTCACTTTTTGCTTGTATCACAAATTTAGAGTAATCTAAAATTGATAACAAGGTGAAACCACAATACAAAACAGTTCATGATCCAACTGATCAGAAAGAAACACTGTTTATTTTTCTCTTCTGTTTTTTCTTAAAATAACTGTGAGATGCATTCACAGTCAGTTCTTGCACTATTTTCTTGTATTTTTCACTATTTATAGATGGTTCTCATTTTCTCTCATCGTATTTAACGTTAACCATTATAGAAAATGGCAATTATTGCTACTAGTGTAAGCAGCAGCAGTTGTTGGCACTGCAGCTGCTGCCATGGGCCAGCAGTAAACATGTAGTATTGCAGGTGCAGGGCAATTTAGTTTACAACAGATGGTAGGTGAAAAAATAGCGATAAGCTAATTTTACTTATAGTTGCTATCCAGTTCCACACCAGAAGAAGAGCTCGTACCAAGCTTAGAAACATCGCAGAGAGCATATTTGTCGTTGTTGTTGACTGTTATAGGACTGGATCTTCCCCTGGTTTAGTTCTGCAAGTTCGGTCCAGCCCTTCAAACCTGAGGATTTTTCCTTATCATTATGACTAATCTTCTCATCTGCCCAAACATCAATGAGGCACTTCACCTCCTCGCTGCTCCAGATCAACCTATGACTCATTTTGATGGTTAATTAACTGACTAATGCTTGTCTACACATTGACTCTGGCCTCTCAGAATACGAGGTGAAACCTGTATGGCATCTTTCTACCTACGCAGTACAGAAAGGAAGCTGTGACATACCCTAACAATTATAGCACAGTGATGGTGTGTGCTTTGGCATACTTCATATTCTTGTAGAGTGAACATAAAAAGACCTGAGGAGAAATGCAGCATTGAATGAAAAAGTAGATAAATAAGATAAGGAGTCAGACATGAGGTTTATATTATTCTGCCCGGGGGATTAGGATCTTGGCTATATGCGCTGAGCAGAAATAGTTTGACCTTGCCTTTACTCTGCTGTGTCAATCTTTATATGCATCCCTGACTTATAATGAATGTTATTTCAAGATACTTTACAAAGAGATGGGCTGGACTGTAGTGTTTGCTCTTTTAAGACATGTTTTGTAAATTGATGGTCTGAGTGATCATTTTCATCCACATGCTCCTATGTTTTGACCCAAACTCATTAAAGCAACAATGGTTTAAATGTTTCAAAGTCAATATTATACACAGTATTTTTACAACCAATAATTCAAATCATAAACAGCTGAATTTGTTTGAGCTTAACTGTGGTTAAACATTTGAAATTCTCACAGAGGAAGAGAACCCTTTCTGCTGTCACAAATCACTGTGAAAAATTCAGCATATTGTTTAAACAACTTCTGCAGTCATTCAAAGGCTGAGCCAGAGCAGCTGAGAAAAACGTTTAAATTCAAACAACTGTGACAGAAAATCCTTTCAAAGGGAAACCAACAATGCACACAACAAAACGAGCATTTATCTGCATGCTGAACATACTTTTACACCATCTCTTTTCAGAGGAAGCTGTCAGTGTGTTGTGCCAACAAATGGGTTTGCAAATTAAAATATGAGGCAGCCGAACTGTTGGGACACCAAAAGGCTTGTACTGGCCCTGAGTAAATGCATTACGTTATTAGAGGACGTGACTGAGGATGCAATTTGAATGGCCTGTTTTCCTCCCGCTCCTCTCAGGCCTTTAGTTGCACTTTGATTATCAGAGGGAATTCTGCGCTAGCTGTTGGCCTGATTTGGTATGCTGTGTCAACAAGAGCCCGAGATGATTGAATCTGTGACTGTGCAGAGAGTGAGAAAGTGTTTTCCAGTTTGACTCAATCATACGCACAAACACTTAGGATTGAAATGTTTCAGCTTTTTTAGGCTCGTCATTTTCCTTCAAGGGGAATCAAGCACTTACGATTTCAAGAGATGCTTTTATAATAGTCTAAACATAACAAATAAGCGGAATAAACTTCTCCAGTAGAATCTGTTTCAAGCAGAAAAAGGCAAAATAGAGTTGAAGAGGTAGTGCAAGTGCAAAAAGTCAAGTTGGAAGTTTTAATTTGTTTTCAGGTACATCTTTGGTCTCTTGTGGAGTTTTATGAAAAATACAGAGACTACAAACTTGGATGTCTTCTCTTTCATTATTGTTGACATGTTAAAGTTACATTTTAATTTTTCCAGTGGGGTTGAATTAGTTACATGTCACTTATGTCATTAGATGAGAAACCACTGGGAGAAATATACACATATTGCTCTAACTGTGAAACTCATATTCAAGGCAAGGAAGGTGGCATCCTTCATTTCTTCAGAGCTCTTGATTCATGCTATTTTTAAAAAACAGAAAATTGGACCTAAATCAATGTTATTAATCTCAGTCATTTCTGCTAAAACTCTCATCAGGAATGATCATGTTGCGCTCCGCTGATTGGTCCAGACAGCCAGTTGACCAGGCTTGTAATTCAGTAAACGAGGATTTCAAGCTCTTTCAGGCATCTTTTACAGGTGAATTACAGTCTTGTCTTTCCAGTTTATCGTTATAATTTGTACCCCACAGATAATTGCTCCCAAAAAGGTACTTCTTCATCTTATTTGAACTTAGTAACAGGAGTTAATAGGTTTTTGCCTCCAGGCTGGAAGCTCCTCCAAGCTGGGATTAATGAAAGTCACTGCTGGATGAGCAAGAGGGAAATACCTGCTGTCCATGTTGCTTGTAATCATGTTTTCACCTGTAAGAAACATGCAGATAAAGCTCACCTGGACACTTCAGATTGGAAATTACAAGGAGGGGGGGTCATGAGTGGAGATACTGAGTGACAACTTGAAATCATTGTACTCACAATGACGAAGAAGCCTTTCTATAACTTTCAATTTAAGTTTTCAATTTGAGTGTCTTTTTTCATACCAGGCTGTTATTTCAACAGCTTATACCAAAGGAGAAAGCACAAACTGCTCAGCTCAGCCAGAACCACCCCAGACCTGATTCAAATGGAAGGATAGATCAATGTATGGATTGACAGATGGATAGATGGATAAAGAAATTGTTAGATAGGTGTGGATAGATTTAAAGTGAGACGGATAAGTGGATGGATAGTGGTATCGACTGATGGATGGAAAGTTGAAGGGAAAGATGGATAGAGGAATAAAAAAGAGAAAGAATAGGATGGACGGATGGATGGGATCGATGGCGAGACACACAAGAAGGCATGCATGTCTAACGTGGAGATTTAACACTATTGTACAACCTGACCCAGAAGGGTGTTATCCCTGTCCGTAGCTGAAGAGGCAGCTTGGGCTTGGAAGTAAACTGAAAAGGGAACAGAAAGAAAATCAAGCTTGTAATCTGTAATGGTAGAGATGTATTGCTACTGCTTTAAAACCAACACGTTGTGACCTCTACACTGAAATAGAAACACTGTTACAGAACAGGGTTAACCTCAAATAGTTTGTGAAATAAAGAAAAATCCTCAAAATTTCCTGCTCCACATTTCTCAGCTTCCCCTCATCAACCTGATTTCTCTCACTGAGGACATTAATAATGGATTCTTCTTCTTTAAAGTTGAGATTCTTTATGTTTCCCTACTCCACTCGCAACTTCTGATAAACTTCCTGCTTGATTGAGTGCGTTACGTCTGTAAGTGTAAAGAAAATTCATTCACTGCTCTTTGATTTCTTTCAATCATTACCCCTCCTTTTTGTTGTTTTTTTCTGTTATTTTATTAGCTACTGTTGACAGTCTTCATCACTCATCTGACTTCTCTACATTCCATGAAGCCAAATCATGTTTGTGAGATATTAACATTAAAATAGCTTCAGTAAGTCGGCTCCTTGTCTAACTACGACGGGCTGATTGTTGTACTGCTCAGTGTTCAGTTCTTTGTTTGTCTCTATCCCACAGGTCAGTTCCTCTGGGTCAACAGCTCAGCCTTCAGTGGCCCCTGGGTGCTGAGTCCTTGGCTGTGGGGAGGGCAGGGCCCATGTAGCCTGGACATGGCTGTGTTCCTCCATCCAAAGCAAAGTGGACAGTACACCATATGGCTCATTGAGCGAGACAAACCTCCACTTGCCCTTTTCTCCACTGACACCCTGCCTCGCATCACAGGGTAAGCCTATGTTTTATATGTAGATTATCTTCACAAACATATTGGGTTTGCAAAAGCCCTGAAGGCAAGAGAAAAATTGTAACTATGTAGTCTGTTTTCTGGTCTTATCTGAACAGTTTCCCTCTTCTTTGTTTATGTGCTAAAGAAATGAGAGAAAAAGAGGCTTTTCAGCATTATCTAAATAACTTCAATTTGGGAAACTGAATGAAAATATATTCAGTGAATAAAATGTAATCAAGGATAATTTCCAAAGTCATTATTTTTATATTTGAGCTCAAGGTGAACAAACATTCAGGAAATAAGATGTTTTTTCAATCACCACCCCCCACCTTCAGATTTTCATAAAAAGCAGCTGGAAAACTAATAAGGTTTTTAAAATATATCAAGAATTTTTAGTAACATCCTGCAAAAGAGACTAAGGGCCTATCTACTGAGTGTATTAAAACATGCGTGAACCTAATAACGTGCAAAGCCGTCACAAGTGTTGAATGCTCTGACCCGTGGCCAAGTATATCCAAGAGTATTCCATACCCTCAAAGCAGTACAAACACTATTCTTTTTATGTAACTAAACCAAAACGAGAAAACCCCTTGAATTAACCTTAATATTGTGGCATGATTGGAAACAAATAAAACTGAACTTTAACAGCCACCAGAGAACATAAAACCATAGATAATAATCTAAGTACATGCACACTTCCCTCCACCAAGACTTCCTACTCCGCAGGTTCAAACATCATTTTTGGTTTACAGCCACCTTGCTCTCCTAAACTCTCCACGGAGACTGAAGGTAGCACTCGCATAATCCTCATTTTGAACAGGTGGTCCATACAACTTTGGTTCCTGTTATCAATCCCACACACAGTCATAGTGGATCACCCGCAACACGCCCACTAATGGCACCTGCAAATTTTTAGTCGGCACACACAAACTGACGCTTGTTTTTTTGGATCTTAGTAGATCAGGCCCTTAGTGACTCAGGCTCAATTTGATGTTGCAGGTTTATTGGAAACTGTACACAGGTTACTGTAGGCCATAAACAAGAAAAAAAAAAATTAGCCCTGTGTAGCTGCCAGACAAACACACACAAACATACCTCTCAATCCCACTGCCAAACAATAACACGTCTATCTAATATCAACAACCCACCCAGGTTTTTCCACTTTCGTCATGTGTTTTTTTCTTCCCATTTGATGAGTTAAGTTGCTGGGATGAGCATCCATGATGAAAACGTCTCTTGCTACCCACACATGCTGTTCACAACTATCCATCTGCACATTCCCCTTTGGGTGTTCAGTCTTCTAATAATGGACTTGGGAGCGTTTACGTCAGTGTCCCAGAGTGTATACCATGTGCAAATCAATCAAGCCAGGAGCTCATTCATGAAGAATCTATTCCCAAACCTGTGCACATGTGCTCCATTAGAGGCAGTAATAGAAAACATTCTGCAGAATCAAAGAATGGTACATTTATTAACATCCTCTATGCACAGAGAATGTGTCAGATGCAGGGATGGCTGCATAAGAACAGAAGATAGGATGTTAAACACATGTAATTTGCCTTTGCAGCGACTCAGCAGCAATCATCAATTATTATATTCGCATAACCTCCTGTGTGACTAATCCTTAATTAACACCATGTCTGTACTCCTCTTAATGTGTCTTTTCTGTGGGGGCTATGCAGAGATCTGTGTGTCATGCTGAGAGCAACAAGGTGACGGAGGCCAGGCTCAGCTGCCAGCCTTTGTTTGCATTACTGTGTTTCATGAGTTGAAAAGGGACTCTCAGCCTCCTGCTTTGAACATGCTTCATGCTGTTTGTGTGTGTAATCTCTGGAGGGCATAAGGATCATGTGAATGTCATGCTTTATGCATTTCTCCTTCCTTTGTTGCTGTCGCTGTGTGGGAGTGAATGTGTGCTAACATTTGTGCCAGTGTGTAGTTATGTGACCACTCATGCTGTAGTATCTTCTTAAGGGAGCGTTGCAGGGACGCTCATTACATGTGTGAGGGATTAGACCGTGTCCTTGTGTGCTTTCATTTGTAGTCTGAGGCTGCCGTCCGCCCACACCATCTCTGCCGTTTGGAAACTCAGACAAACTCCCCACATTTCTGCTTCGACAGGAGGGCGGCTCATGTCATGAAAGAGTTGGCAAAAATGAGCACTAGAAGAACTGCCACCCGCAGACATTTAGAGTCAGTCATGTAAATACTAATTGCCAACCTGTGCCCTCTCCGATGAATGCTGTGTATTCTGTGTATTAACATACTCACAGGGTTCAATATTCAAGACCATTAGCCAAGAGGCAAACAAAGCATCCTTTACCAAAGACCTTGACTTTAGAGGGCAGATTAAAACTAATCAGTCTTCATGTCATTCGTAGTTAGTTACACTCTGACTCAAAGGACTTGTAGGTTGAAGCAGCACAGCAGCTTTGCCCACGTAAAGCAAGTACATTCATGTCAAACCTCTGTTCCCTCTGGGGAAGGAATAGCAGAGCACCACTTGGAAACGGCCCACACAATCTTCAGCTTTTAACCTTTCATTCTCTCCATTAGAAATAAATACTTCTGTTTGTCATGTAACTTAATCAACTTTGTTTTTGTTTTTTAACTAAACTCCCAGCCCAAAAGGTTCATATAAACTCCAAAACAAACAGCTGAGCAACACTAGAGCTATCAGCCTCTGAGGGAGAGAGTGCTTTGAAAACCCTGGATTTTGCTACACAGCCTGAGTTGCATTAGTGTTGCGTCACATCTGATGGAGCTATCCAAGTAAAGGAGAGATTTGAGCTTTAATTCTCAATGGCTAATTTCTATCTTCTCCAAGTTGTCTGGGAAAGTTGTGTGAAAAAGATGTTTGCTTGTTCCTTCGGTGTTGGAAAGGACAGTAGAAAAGCACTTACAGTAAAAAAAAAAAAAAAAAGGTTGTATCTCTTCCACAAGTTTAAATGTTTACCTTATTGCTATAAGAAGACTTAGAAAAGATTGAAAAAAGGAGCATAATTGAGCCAAAGTCAAACCCTCTCCAACTAAACTTTTTTGAACTCTCTCTTGTTTACAGGGTTGTTTAAAAAAATTGGAGTAGCTTCAAGTTGCTGCTGCTTTGCTTTAGTTTGGAGTCACAGTCATATTTGCAATGTCAGCAATGATCAGGGCTCCATCATTAGCATGGTTTGCATCACAAGCTAGTAGATCACATGTGAGGCTTATCTTTTCACTTTTCTTAAAGTGTCTTGATGTCATAGAGGCCCATTGTGTGTAGTAGCCTGTTGGGTATCCTCCCCAACACTCTGCACTTACAAGAACAATGCATGAAGTCTTACTGGGTAGTGTTGTCTCCAATCAAACTCTGCAGCATGGCTTTTGCTTTCAAAACCATTCAGAGGTGTCCTTCTGTTATTCATTGATTACAACTGTCAGCCACATTTTAATCCGTTCCTGCTCCTTCTGTTACAAAGCTAATATGGTGACCAGTGAGTGTAGAGAGTGTTTACACTCAAGTTTCTGACAGTTTGGAATACACTAGCAGAAAAATCAAAGTGCACACACTTGTTTTCAAAGTCCATACTGTCAGTGTGAGCACACTTTTGCACCCACAATAGTAAATGTTAGCGCGAAAGTACTCACCTTGTTTATGGTAGGTTAATCAGTTGAAAAGTGATTAACTTGTACAGTATCAACCGTCATTCAAGTTTGATACAATTCATGACTCTGGATTCTTTTAGCAGTTGTACTTCCATGTCAAGCTCTTTAAGCTCAAAGCTGTTATTTATCACCTTGTTTACTTATGCTTATCTCACTCTATTTCCTGTGGAAGCCTTCATGATGTTGTGGTATTGCCTGTTGTTTTTCTCAGTTACCTGCAGAGCGGACGTGAAAGCTGTACTTGTTACACAGAGATAAAGCATACAGAAACAGAAATTGAGAGAGATGGAGATTTTCAACATATTCATTGAAAGCTGATAGCATTTATGTATAAATAGAAATGCTATCATGTCGGGAAACTATAGCTTGGGTGGTGATCTTATACAGTATGTGTGGAGAAATGTCTCATCTGTGACGCTCCATCTGCTGTAAGTGTTTCACAGGGAATACGACAATAATAGTAACAGTGGAGACTTGACATTTGATAAATAAATCATTCATTTATGAACTCAACTTGTGAGGGGAATGAATAGGCACAGCCTTCCCAAGTGACCCTAAACTGACCAGTTCTCAAATGTTACCGACTACATGTCTGGGGAAGACTGAGGAAACCGTTTCCTCACCTCTGCACAGGAACAATTTTACTGTTAGAATTTCATTACCCCCTCCCTCCAACCCCCTGCCTCAGATTTAATCATACAGTGTATTACTGTACCTGAGGGAAGCATATTCAGAGCCTCTGAACACAGGCGGTGAAGGACTTGACTCATCAAACAGTGTCAGCTCTCACAGTGAGTGTCAGCATCCCAAGTGCCTTTGTCAGCACCAGGGGAGAGATAGATTGAGAGAGAGGGGGGAGATAAGGGGGGCTGCAAGATGTGCATTGCCTTTCTGGATAGATCCTCTTATGTGCTAGTTCAGTCTACATGCAGGCATGTATTACACCTGCCACTTTATGTCCTGTGGTTGTATTTGGTGAAGTATTAAGACAGGGCTGTTTGGTGAGTGAGGTTGCTTAAGCCTCAACTGATCACACATTACGACTGACTCGCCCTACTTCGTGTTTGTTTGTGAACACCTCACAGCACATCCATTAAACATGCTTATACAGAGCCAGGAACAGAACATAAACCCTGTGCTCCACTTTGATTTACTTTACATTAACACTGTATGCATAAAACGGCCCCATTTGCAAGGTGCATTAATGTTTCGTGTAAAGGGAGGTATCAAAGTCTCCCGTTGTGATGAAATGCAGGTGTGTGTCAATGTGAAAGGGTTTGATGTCATATTCAGTGCTGCGTTAGAGTAGGATCTTCTTAAAGTGATCCATAGCTTGTCAAACGCAGAGGGGAAGAAGAAAACATCAAAGGCATCAGGTGTTCCTGCTAAACTCTGACATGCAGAAGAAAGATTAAGGTGCATGATATGTTTTATGTGATAGATTCTGAGCTTGGAGGTCTCTTATCCACAGACCTGCTGACAATAGTGTAGCTCAGGTGAACAGAAAAATAGTTTCAAAACAAAAGAGCTGACGTAATTCTAATGTGCCTACCTGTCAAGATGTTGAGCATTAACGTCGTATGCATTATTACCTGAAATACCCAGGACGCGCTAAGTAAAAATAACTGGCTCTGACATAATAAAAACACATTTCCAGCCGACTTAAAAAAACAGCTTGAGTCTTAATCACTATTTTTACAATTGGCACACACTGTATGGGGAGGATTAGGATAAGTATGAGGAGATATTAAAATCCCAAGTTTGTCCAATCAGAGGAGCAGCCCACTTCTGCCACTGTAGCTGAGTGTGGAGGCTCTAAAGTTAGCATTTCCAGTATGGCCCTCAACTGAGTAGTGGCTCCATTACTCTGTTCGGGAACAGTTAGGTGACATCACAGAGACTAAGCCCATTTAAAAAGCATAACTGTCTACAAAGATAAAACCTGTTGTGCTCTACAGAAGACACCCAAGGCTTTCCAGTAATATCTGATTTGTAAGTGTTAATGCGATGAAACAATAAATCCGGCCACTTAACCAACCACTTTCTTTATGAACATAAGAGAAGAGAAGTATCAGTTTTATGCAAATTTCGTGCCTCTAAAGGTAACTGTTGGATGCTACTTAAAACACAAGTTCATGATATATTTTGAGAAACTAGGGTCTGACTTAAAACAGCACATTTTTTCAGTGTACTCCAGGGTGGACATGGAAACCTAATATCTGTTTTCACATGAAATGCAATGTACTTCAGGTGACAGGCTTGACAAATGAACAAATTGACCTTTAAAAACATAAATGCACACACACACACACACACACACACACACACATACATAAATACAGATACATACATACATACATAAATGCACAAGCATACCCACACTCATATGCTCACAAACAAAAAAAAACATATATGTACATCCATTCATAAACACGAATTACGCACTATATACTCACATGCAAACAGACATACATCCTCTGCAAACATAAAGACAGATACAAACACACATAAATATGCATGCACATTCACATACATACCTATAAACGTGCATGCATAGAAACATACGTAAGTCATTGTAGCTTAATGTGAAGTTTTTAATGTTTTTTTCCAGATTTGATAACAAGCACACACCTGGGAAAGGAGGGGAGACAAGGTACAACTGTAAAAGGCTAACTTTCATATACAAAAATGTTTTGGGTTTTTTTTTTTATCCCAATTTTTTCCCCATTTACTGTATTTTTCCCCTTAATAACTGAAAAAATGATTGATGACGGACAGTTTGTCAGCTTAAGGAAGTTCCAATGCCCACTGCCAACAACGATCAATTCTAAAAAAAATAAAATGTTGATGACAAAAATATTGCACTATGCTATTTTCAACCAAGACAATCATATAATGCAGAAAATTCAGATATTACAACACTTTTATTCTTCTGGTTCTTACACAGTCTTTGTCTCAGAAAGAAAATTCAGAAAAGCAAATGCACTTTTATAAACTACAGACAAAACTACCCCACTTTCCATTGTGAAAGTAGGAAGCACTTTGCACCGTTTACAAAGCTAACATCTATATGTCAGCTGGAAACAAAAGTTCCGCAAGAAACTTTGTCAACTGAAATGCCTCAAATTGAGTTAAACTTAAACAAGGATTTAAAGGCACGTTTTATATTTCTGCACAGGAGAAATATACTGTATTTGAGCAATGGGTTACCACCTGTTTTCTTGTTCTTTTTGTTTAAGCATATAGTGAGGTATGATTTATTTTCACGCTATAGAAATGTTTTACTTTAAACAGCAAAAAAAAAAATGTTTTAAATGAATGTGTGGTGAATAAAGTTTTTGTTGTCTTTGAAAATCTGAGGTATTTTTTGCAGGATTTCCAAGGTCACCCTATTTAAACTCAAGATGGTGAAACATAGGAATCAACCTTGCTTTTAGACTGTGAAGGTAAACAATATGATAAATACAATCTGTGTGTCTAATATTCCATGTAACTGTCATGGGGATAATAAAAGCAGCCTCAAACAATGGAAACAGTCTGCTACAAGAAGACAAAGACAAAAGCACAGCTGCATTATTTTAGTTCAAACTGAAGCAGCTCTAATCCGCGTAAGTATAAAGGATTATTCTTCCCACTAAACTAATTATTCAATTTACTGATTTGCTGCTCCATAAAAGAATTAAAAAGCAGCCTCCACACTGACATCATATGCTGCTCTGTATTCCTAGCAAATACACTTTACAAACTAAAGAATTACCAACTACTGCATTATTTCCTTCTTAATTAAAAAAGATATAATTTTGATGTGTGTTTTTGGCAGGTTTTAATTGCAGAAAATACTTTTAAATCCCACTGCTTGCTCATCAAGGTTTAAATGTTCTTTACAGAATAATAAATGTGGCTATAACTGTGATGGGTTTATACTAAAAGTCTCCATGAATGTAGACCAGCTGGGATTTAGTTGTTTGATTACTTAACTCGAAGTGTTTGTTCTTTACTCACATCATTTAAAGCACATTGCATCTGCCCTCTTGGTCCTGGTGCTGACCCAGGCGTTAAGACATCACACTTTCTCCAGTGTCAGGCCACTCACGTCAACCATTGTTCAATTTCCTGCTTCCATCACATCAGCTTCAGGGCCAAAAATGATCACTTGCTGCCACATGTCACCCATTCAGACAGAGGTTATTGTTTTAAGATAATCAATGGTCACCTCACCTTCACGTGGTTGTTATGACTGATTGGTGCACGGCGCCATGAGGAGTGATGAGTGTCACTTAACTTTTAGTGTTTATTACTATTGTCGATATATCCATCAGTTTGACTTTACTTCACCAGTGATTTATCTATCACTCTTTGGTCTTTCACAAAGGGTGTTAATTGAACAGCAGTGAAAGATGCCAAAAGCAGTAAAAAGGAAACTCATTCTTTTCAATCATGGTCAATCAGTTGTCACTTAAATACCAAGGCGACAATAAGGACATAAAGAGTGACATACTTAATAAAAGAATACTTACTGAGAGTTATCAAATGCTTTTTCATCTTTAGTTACTGTCCTCTTTTATTGTACTTAATAATATACCTTAACAATATGGCAAAGAACCTATTCTTAAAATATTGGTTTTATCTTATCACACATTCAAACTGAGTCCAAGTAAACAATATTATTTTGAATGAAAAAAATTTTATTTTATCATAAATCCACTAATGGATGCATGATGGATCAAATTCTCCTTAAGTCACAGGATCTTTGTTAAGTCTAGGTATCTGTTTTTTTTATATAGATATATATGGTTTATTGGCTTCTTTATCTCCCCCTTGTGTGTCACAAGTTGTTCTGCTACCACAGGAAAAAATAAAGCCCTATGATTTATCCACCCAATGGAGAGTCTCTCACTGCCATGTTACAGCAGCCCCTTCAGTGGGTTAAAGTGATCCAGAAGAAGAGAGATTGGTCACCTCAAGGCCTGTTCAGCGGCAGAAAGGTGCATTCATCCCAGTTCTTACTTCCTCTCCATTTAGTGCTCTGAGACGCTGACCTCCAGCCCTCTGACCGTGGTTCTGAGAACTGGAGCTCCCATTTGTTGTACTTTTCCAGAGGAAAGGGTGTTTTTTTAGGCTGGACAGAGCAGACGTTCACTTCATCGAACAGCAAACAGGACTAGTTTTTTTCTCTTTTTTCTTTTTTTTTCATGGTTATTTTTGTTTAGAGTTTGCACAATCAAAGAAACATGATTGATGGTCATTAGTGACATCCAGAATGATTTCTCTGCTCACAGTCTGCTCTGGCCTTTGTGCTCACTGACTTAAGATAATATTAAAAGAAACATATTTGGCCACATATCATAATCTTTATGTTAATTCTACTGCAGATAATGTAACAAATCCTATTATCTTGCTGCCCTACAGCTATATCAACCATTCTATAAATATCAGGGTTCAGGTAACATCAGGGGCTGTAAAAGGTCTAACAATTAAAACCAGAGAAATCAGAGCCTTAAAAGTCTAAACTTCATTCACAGTCTAATGGAAAAGTTACCAGGTTGTGGTTACCTTAACCAACAGAGTAGCATTTTAATTTATTCAATGGTATAACAAGTTGGTCACTGATTTACAGACCAAGGCTTTGATGCTTTTGCCTTTGTTTCTGCGATCAGGGTTAGGACTGGACTCAGATATAGGACTGGACTCCAGATACAGTGAGAATGATCTGACTGAGAGCAGAGACACTGAGACACAGCAGGAGAAATAAACGGTGTCAGAGCCCCTGTGCTGTTTCTTGCATTTTGGTCGGACATTGAAATCTTTTCACCGACTCAGGGGAGGAAACTATTCAATCTTAGATTCAAAATCTTACTAAGGCTTACTTTTCTCAATAAAACAAGTGTTTGATTATTCAGTGTGAATAGTTGGTAAGAGAATAACAACCCACACTTGTATTGTATTTTTTGTTAAAATGTAGCACTCAAACTTAATGCTCCTGTTTCTGTCCCAGTTTCTGATGCTCTTGTATTTTATTCATGTAATTAAGTTATTACACTCATTGATACAGAAACATGGGCCAATTTAGCAAAAGCCACTTGCCACATCCAACAAAACTGATAGCTCCTCCCTCCAATCTAAATAGCTGGAGTCAGTTGTTTGCATCTTCATTTCAGATGTTGAGTAAAGCAACAGCAGCAAAGACTAGAGCCGCAGAGAGCAGAGTATCAGAGCCCAGCAACAGCTTGTTGATAGTTGATTTCTAACAAGGAACAAAAATAGCTTCATGGTGTTGAAAAATGAAAACCCTTTAGAAATCTTGCCGCTGTCAAGAAAACTTTCAGTATTTTGGCATCTTTAATTTTATTTTTTTGAGTCTTTCAAGGTCTCAAAAAGCTTTGAATTTGACTTTCATAATAGCCTGTGTAAACACACACATATACACACACAACTGTTCATCCTGCACCTCACTGTGGCTCTCCAGTCCTGCTTCTTCTTTTCTCTCCCCTTTGTTTATCCATTCTGTTGACATTTCATTTATCCACAAAAAAAAAATTGCTAATTGAAAGTTTCACTCTCAATGCCTTCATAACATCATGTGATCTGTGTGTGATGACGGATATCACAGCAATACAAGAGAGAGTGAATAACCACAGCAGAGCAGAGTGAGAGTGAAGAGTCAGGCCGTGGTATTACTGAGTGTTAATGGGGAAATGATTGCCTTGCTTAGCAGTGAGGGAGCAAAGTCTACGTTCAGGGCTGGTGCAGGTCAAAAATGCCAGGGCAAGAGTTTGTGAAAGGAGGTGAGCTGCAGGATACAAACACTTAATGGTAAAGACAGCCAGTGTTCTTATTATTTCAGTCACAGCGGTATGGATATAGTTAAACAGTATTAGGTCATGCAGCATTTACTCTGCAGCCATCCACATTATTCCAACTCACACGAGACCCGTGTTGCCCGGAGACCTCTGTTGAGTGGTGGTAACTGAGATTATCTAATTCCTCTGTGAAGCAGCCATCAAAGTTATTCCTACAGATTTTGCTGCAAACAGTCAACATAACCATTCAGTCTCAGTGCAGATCAGCATAAAGGCAGTCCAGGTAAAAATATTTATTTAGCAGTGTTCTTGATTGTTTGGATTGAACAGCATTGAGGCTGCTCACACAAGATAAGATGAGCTACTCCTTTATTCATCCCACAGCAGAGAAATTTACAGTCACGGCAGCATTAAAAGAAAGTGTCAACTGAAGAAATCAAGTATATAAATCCAATCATGTAACAAGTGTCAACTACAAAAAAGAATTCCATCAGAGGTGGCAGCTTGGCCATAATTCTCCTGTTCGCCTCCACCTACAGGGTCCTGGACTAAACTGGTCTTCTCCACCAATCTGATCAGTGTCACCCCCCTGTATCCCTTATCTGCTCACAGCAGGTGGAAGTCCTGCCAGTGTGGTATGGTGTCTGGTATTGGCTTCATTAGCCATGTCTCTGTGAATAGTGTGATGCTACTTTAGCCTCTGGTATTCCCTTTGGTGCTGGGTTAGCACCGCTATCTTGTCCATCTTATTGGAGACAGAGCTTACATTCTTCATAATGATGGAAGGAAGGACGATATATTGTCTCCTCTCAGCTCACACTGCAGCAGCAGCACATCATTCTTGCCTCCCTCTCTTTAGTCCGCGGGGGACATCGGGCTTAGCACTGGTTAGCATCGATATGCTACATGCTGCTAACAGCATATCTTGTGTGTAAAAATGTGTCCATGGTTACGTGTAAGATCCATGGACACACACAGAAAAAGTATCACAAACACCACTTCAGATGTAACCAGTTTAGTGTCCATGGCAACAAATAAGACATAAAATAATGACTTGAGCAGCTCCAAATACAGAGAAAACTAAAAAGTGAAGAAAAAAGGACAATGAAGCGGGAGCTGCTACAACAAGCGGCTACTCAAGTAAAAATAACCATTACTACAGTATTTTGATGATAATTCAGGTGGTTTTTTAGCCTTTTCAGCTTGAGGACCTGTAAAGATCCCACTGAAGCACTACTCTTCACACTGATCTGAGAGATGACATACAGCATGTCACAGCATGTGGTGGGCAACGTTTCTGTATTGCAGTAAACCTGACAGTTATTAGCTAAAAGGCTTTTAAGTAACATTAGGAGGGAAATGTGGAGTAGAGCCTTGTCAACCTGTCTGGGATAATGTCAGCAGATATGAAAAATACAGTCTTCACTGCTCTTGTAGAAGTGTACAGTATGAAAGGCAGATGTCAGGGGTCAACTTCTTAATTATATGAGGTCCCTTTGAATCAGCCCCATGTGAATAGGGATTAGACATGTTTCTATCCTTGCTAGAGAAAGAAAAGAGAGGCAGACGTGCATTGTGGGTAATTGCTTATGCACAGTGACTCAGAAAGAATCTAAGGGGATACATTTGTATTTTCTTGACACATTATTCATCTCGGTCTTTCTCCGGCTGTCTCTTAGCCTTCTTTGCTATTTTGCTGTTTTAAATGTAAATGAGACTCGTTATAGCATCAGCCTCCATGTCCTCACCACTGTTTCCACCGCCTTTCATAACACTTTCAAAAGAGAGGAGAAAACAGCGTTATTCTTTTGGGGAACATGTTTCCCCTACACAGGGCTGTACATATTGATATGTTCTCACACATGAAACCTTTGGAGGCAGCTGAACAAAGGAGTGAGAACAGAAAATACACAATTAAGCGTTCATTTCAAGCTTCCACTGCTGCTGGTTCCATTTGCTGTTTTATTTGATCATATTTATGGACTACCTCTACCAGTTGTTCTGATTTCTTCTTCTTCTTGTTTTTTTTAGATTGAGGTATACATCTGATTTTTGGTAAACAAGTACATAAGTGCCCAGTGTGGTTCACAGATACAGGAGAGAGGCTCTGAAGTTAATTTTACATAATCAGACATAAAGAATTCAGTGCATGCTTCAATTTTTTCTCCATATGACATATTTGCTATCTCGTCATCTCATATGGCTCACAACAAACATGCTCGCTCTTTCTCTCTCTTCCTCACACACACTTTCCTGTGTCAACAAAATATGATTACAGCCTCTCTGTGCAGAGCTCTGGTGGCAGGTCCCTGTGGGACTTAATAAAAAGCTGCTGAAATGAAACACTTGAGCCCCATACAGGAACTTCAGAAAACAGAAACCCAGCCAATCCACCGATGAGTTACATCTTGTCATCCTCAGCATGCATATTCCTTTCCTCTCATGCACACTCTTTTTATCTTCCCCTCCTTCTTTTCCACAGACAGGTTACATAAGGTACCATGGTTTTTATTCCCTACCTTACCCCCTGTGTTCACAGGCATCTCATCAAAGGGTCTGTAATCATATTTCCCTGAAGTTGCATTGTATTTTTGACAGCCCAAGTTTCACACAAGAGCAGAGGAAGGTGAAATTTGGGAAAGCAAAAGTGGCCTACTTTTTATGACAACACTGAATTTCAATTTTCACCTTTGGCAACACATTTGAAAATTCCAAACCCTGACATTAAAGCTTAAGACCTAAATCACAAAAGCCTTTTGCTGTGGTGCCTTTTTTTTGTTGCATCAAAGCAAATGCTGATGTAGTTTTTCTTCTTCCTGTTTGCCCTCATCTCCCCGTTGGCTTGTGTTATGCAGCACATGTCTCTCAGGCTTGTAGTAAGCTGTGCTACCTGAATAAAACAGCTGCTCTGACAGGATGTAAGTCACTGAAGGCCATGTTCAAGTATGTGCATGTGAAGTATCAACAAATTATTATATAAAAAGAATGATTCATTGTTCGTTTATGTTTCCTATTAAAAACCAAGATAGCTGTTAGAGTGTGGTGAAATGAAGCGAGTCATTGAGGGTTTTTTTCATTCTATGAACCAAGGATTATTTTCATTACCAACAGCTTTGTCATCAGCTGTTCAGTATTGACCCAATCCTCTTTTTCTATTGCACTCTGTCACAATAAAGCACTGTATACTACATAAGAGCTCATCAGAGGAAACTGTCTCAGTCAGAGGATCTCACCTAAATGTAAGCTAAAAGAACTGAACATTGTTTTCTATAACTCAAGTGACCATAGGTTTGCTTATGTCAAATCAATCTGTCACCCTGTGATCAATACAGGCCAGAAAGAGCAGTGACTCATGAAGGGCTGGGAGTAGAAGTCAGGGGAATAACTTGGTGTACTGTTTTTGTTAGGTATACAACTAAAGGATGGAGTAAAAACTGTAAAATGTCATTAAAAAACGAATCTCAGTCCATGGACTAAACAGCTTTCAACAAAGTGCAGCTGTAAATGCAAGTTTACACAGCCTTCCATGTGTATTCTTTTCTGTTGATTTGATTGCAAGTGTTATCGACTGTTCTTTAAAAATGTACCCAAATATCTAAAACAAACTCATTCATGTTTTAGGGATGTCCTGTGTATCACTATGTACCCAGTGACAGAGGAAATGATCAAAATGACGTCCAAACCCTTTTATTCATTAATAGCATTGCTAGTTTTCTAGAAGTTCGAGAAAAAATAACATCTAATTGATCGGTCATTTTTAAAATAATAATTTCTGTATTGAACGAGTGCCTATTTAGTAAAAGCTTAACCAATAAAGTTGTCAAAAGGACCAAAAGTTGTTAACATGGTGAAGAAGCATACCAGTTTGAAGAAAAATAGAATTTTCAGGCCATTTTTAGATGGGTTTGGCTCTACACGGTTAAACTTAAGTTGCGGTCCACTTTGAATAGAAAGATCAATGCAAGTGCTGCAGTCATGTCACCAATCTACCTGCCATTTATAGATAAAATTCAGTATCTTCTTTAAATGTAAAAATAAATCTAAATATGAATAGGCAGAAAACTTGAATGACAGACCATCTTAAGAATTGGTCCATTATTAACCCGTTTGCATCGACAAATTTAGAACCTTCAATTCATCATTAGTCATGGGCCAAACTTTCTTGGCTAACTTCAACGTATACAACACTGACTCAATGCACACAAAATCTTGTTCATACAGTCTTGATGAGATATTGATTTTCCTTCAGACTACAGCTGTCAGCCTGTTTCTGTCTGCCTACCATAAAACTAAGATCTAAGGTCAAATGTTTATACTTCTGGACTGTAGCTCTGTAGTCAAAGTAGTTAAAACCGATCAGGGAGGAAAGTAGACCCACTCTATAAACTTTTTGTCAACATGCAGTTATTGGAAGGATATCAACTAATCTGTAGTCCTGACATAGGGTGTTAGTTTTTATTCTTTTATTTTTGTATTTATTTTTGATGGTTGGTCAACTAATGTTGTCTGAACTTGGATAGTTGTGCATTTAAGTTGATATTATTCAGTCTGCAGAGTTCCCCCATCACTGTTTGGTTTTCCTCATCAGCACAAATGCATGCACACAATATTTTTGCCCCAAGCAAGTCATCTCTCTGAGGTTCCCTGCTTTGCATGAGACAGTGAGGCAAGGACACTTTTTTCTGTGCACGACATGGTAATTTTGAGTAAAAAAAAAACAAAACAAAAAAAAAGCAAAGCTTCCAGTTTATTGGGAGTTGTATGATCATCTAAGATACCCTGTTTGTTTTCAACATTTGTATGAGTTTGTCAATTGTGTTTAAACAATAATTCATTAACTTTATGTTACTCTGAGATTGTTTGTTCCTTTTTTGGTTCTCAGGTCACAGTCGAGCATTTTTAGTGCAAGTATTCACACTTTTCATCAACCATGGGTCTCTGTTGATCGCTTTAGATCAGATGTAACCTCCCCTTTAGATGTCTGTTAACATTTACATTATATATTTTACTTTTTTGAGCAGACTTTCCTTTATTGCATAAACTACTTCATGTTGGAATGTCATGGGAAATACAGTTAAATGTTTTCTTGAGAGTGGACATATAAGACATGGAATCAGTGATATATGATAAGGGGGCAGTGTGTTTCTCTACATAATCTTCACTGTGGATTCATGAAGAGTGAGGAGTCCTTATTGCCAGCCTAGTGGAGCTAAATGGCTCCCAGATCACCTCTGTATGTGGACTTAATTATTAGAGCTCAGGCTACATTGATGAGCGTTCACACCTGGAGTGAAGACTTGCCATTAATGGTTTGATCAACAAGGTTTGATGCTGACGAGTGTAATCAGTGTCTCTTAAAGTGACTTGCAGGCGAAACCTAGTCTTAGGCGCTCCCTGAGGGTCTCTGCAACAGCAGTGCATCATATATTTTTACCCACATTGGATCTTCACATTTAAAAGATTTCTTGGTAGAAATTATGATAAAATCAATAAATATATTTCATAGCACTTTTCTGAACAGCTAAGTGCTTCACAAAAGAATAAAAACAGATCATAAAAGCAAGGAGATCATATGTTAAAAACTGAATAAAATTATATAATAAAAACTTTAGTACAGCAGTGTTTCTTAAGTTGAGAAATAAGGCAAGGGACTGACTGTCCACATTTGATTTCCTCTGGCAGGCTGTTCCAGAGTCAAGGTGCTCTGACAGCGAAAACCCTGTCACCTCTAGTTTTTAGTTTCGACCTTGGAACAGCCAGCAAAGCACTGCCAGAGGATTTCAGACTGCACCTTGACTCATCAGGGAAAAAAGCTCAGACACATCAGGAGGAGAGAGTCCATGTAGGGCCATAAACGTGATTAAAAGAATCTTGAAATCTTTTCTAAAAGCAACAGGTAACCAGTGCAAATAGCAGTGATGTTGGTTCAAGTTAAAAATTGAGCTGCTGCATTTTGAACCATCTGAAGATGAAAAGGTTTTAACTGGAGCAGGTGCATCATTCATTACAGTAGCAGAGGAGAGAGGAAATTAAAGCATGAATGAGTTTTCAAACCATTTGTTGGAATTAAGGATGTGACCTTTGCTATGTTTTTAAAATAAGCGTAAGTTAAGTTAAGTTTTCAATTCCTGAGTTTGCATCATGAAGCTGAAAGAATAGGGCTCCATCCATGATTTAATGTATACAAAACATTTGTGAAGGGTTGTGTTTGTCTGGTCTCCAGCTGTTCCTGATGAATTGATGAGACTGAAAACAATAATAATGACCAGGGGGCAGACTGCAAGTAATTCACAGTCAAAGTCTATAAATATTAAAATGAGAGATGTAAAAGAAAAATGTTTGCATAACTAGTGGAAAAGTTTGTCAGAAACCTGACAGGAACTTTAAACTGAGGACAACTGAGTCATAAAATGTTTTCTTTTGCTATCCACATACAAAGAGCAGACAGCCAGCTCTGATGAATCTCTCTGTGATCGAGCACAGCAGTGGAAACCATCCTCCCATCCTGCCGCACCATACAGTGAAACACAGTGGTTTTGGCTGTCAGCCAGACAACAGATGTCTTGTATATCTGCCTGAACACCAGGAAGCCACCTTTAGCCACACAGTCTGCATTTTAATAAGCAGGGAGGGTGAATGTAAAAGGAACTTTTTCTCCCTTGACGTCTCTAAAATTGGTTGCCATGCTTCAGGACAGACGGTTTTGTATTCATAATTGTTCAGGCCATTACAGTTCATAGGACAGCAGGGGGCAGCAGGTTGATCATCCTGGTTTTTGTTTTGCAATTCAAAAAAAAAAAAAAAAGGCTGTTTCTGCAGCTGTCCACCGGGAGTATGATCATCAGGTCTGTTGGAGCATTCCAGATGTATAATCACCTCCAATCAGGCCACTCTGCAGTCAGCATTACCATCTGTTAGGGCGGCACTTTGCTCATTGAGCAGCCTCAGAGGGCCACTGCAGGGGAGATGAGAGGTCACATTTCTGGGACCTTGAGAACCTGGATTTACAGGACGGGGCCTGGATCCATGGGGATTAATGCTTTGCAGGACATTCAGGTTATTCATACAAACTAAGCGCAGAGATAAACTTTATTTATGATGTACCAGGAGTAAGACTGACTGCTGCCTTCTGTTTTCATTATCACCTGAGAAAAATGTCCCTCTGCTTTTTACCAGCCGTGCCTCTCAGTTTTACTCAGATGGATAGATATAAATCATCTTGTTTTGTGCTGTAACTCTCTGAGTGATGAACAAAACAATCTTGGAGTCAAGTTCTACCACATTTAATCAAAACATATCTCATTAGATTCTCAACAAAATCATTACTGTGGAAACATCTTACCTTGACTTTTCTGAGGCATAATGCACAACTTATTTTGTAAAATAAAATTCAAATATATATATGGGTCAATGACGTGATGTCCCTTTTTTTGTGTCCGAGTGCAATATTTCCTTCCATCATGAATTGAGTATTTCATCAAATGTGTTTCTTTATCCTATGAAACCTGTGTTATTTGAACACATCTTTATACTATTAAAATATAACATGTTTTTTTGCATTTTGGTTCCTCAAACCCCCCCAAAATGTCAGGTGGTGCAACTGTCCTGACAAGTATCCACAGTAATTAAACTCTAAAAATTGAATCTCAGTTATTGTAAATGGAAATTAAAAATACAGTGGCATTATTTTATGCTTGAACCTTTTTAAATAAAACATTCTTTTCAAATAAAAAGAATTTTAAAGCTGTTAAGAAATTTAAAAAACTTTTGTCCCGTAATTTTCACCTTGTCAAATGTCAGGGTGGTGCAACCGTAACATTAGACTTTTATTTGAAAGTAAAGAGAATAAAACAGGAAACAGGAAACTGCATCAGCCAGAGGAGCCCAAATGACATTTGTGACCAAGTGGAAAAGTTTGTAGATTTCTCTGAAATACTGATAAAAAAGGTTTTTTCACTTCATTGGTGACTGGAACAATTTCCATGTCAGGTGGTACAACCAATGTAATAATGTGAAATGTTATTTTAACATCAAATTATTTATCTTATTCACAAATAAAAGAAATGAAACACACAAAATGAAAATGTATGAGTCACTACAGACACTTGAGAGATACTTGCCAATAATTTCACACAGAAAAAATAACAGGAACATATAAATATATTTTCATATATTTGGTTGCNATTTTCACCTTGTCAAATGTCAGGGTGGTGCAACCGTAACATTAGACTTTTATTTGAAAGTAAAGAGAATAAAACAGGAAACAGGAAACTGCATCAGCCAGAGGAGCCCAAATGACATTTGTGACCAAGTGGAAAAGTTTGTAGATTTCTCTGAAATACTGATAAAAAAGGTTTTTTCACTTCATTGGTGACTGGAACAATTTCCATGTCAGGTGGTACAACCAATGTAATAATGTGAAATGTTATTTTAACATAAAATTATTCATCTAATTCACAAATAAAAGAAATGAAACACAAAATGAAAATGAATGAGTCACTACAGACACTTGAGAGATACTTGCCAATAATTTCACACAGAAAAAATAACAGGAACATAAATATATTTTCATATATTTGGTTGCGCCACCTGACATTTTTGGGTGCTCAAATTAAAAATACTAAAAAATAATGAAACTTAAAACTTTGAAATGTTGGTCAACTACTGAAATCTGTTAGAAAACATAATTCTTCACTCAGAAATATGTTTTTTTATCCATTTTCAAAGAACTTTTAAAAATACGTTTTTAGACCCTCTTTTTGTCATTGACCCATATTTCTTCTTTCAGTTGATAACTTGCTGGCTTAGTTTGGGCTTTTTTAGGAAAACTGTGATATTTTCGGTGATATCTGCCTGTTTGGGTTTTTTGTTTTGTCTCTTATTTGGCTAAACCAAATGCACATCTGGTACCCCCTCACAGTTTGGGGATGTTTCTGTTAATACCATATTTTTACACCATGTCATATCTGGAAGAGTCGCAGATGGTCTTTACGGCCTTTCCCACTGAGAGAGTTACCCAACGAGTAGCTGCCACTGGTACCAAACTTATACATATGTTCATTATCTCCCAGCACTTCATTACTCCACATGGCCGTGGCCTTTGGCCCCCTGGCTGCCCACTCTTTTATAGCAGCTGTGTGAGCTCATGTACATATGATTACTTTGCCTGTCAGACTCCCATATCAACCATGGGTATCACTGTACATGATTAAAGCTTAATAACTGTTGCAAATAGGTTGTGAACTCTTATAGGAAGGAGATGAAGCTGGCGGTTTGAGCTTGAGCAAACACAAAGAGGGGAATTGGAGTTGAAATTAAGTTGCAAAGTTCAAGATTCTGGTGAGTAACTGAGGAGGTTGCAGATGATGTTTGAGGCCACTAGTGTCACAGTCATTGCTTCTGGACCATTCAAATGATAGACGTAGTGAAATACTCAAAATGTGTATTGGCCAATCTGAGTCAACGCCATTTTGAATATCTAATAAGGTTCTTAAACCAAAGATGGTTGATTTTTTTCTCAGTCCTCTCACCAAAATTATTAAAATTATTGCTGTGTTGCCCTCAAGAAATTTTTGAAGAGGGGTTGGTTACATGTCATATAAAGTGTGTTTCTATATCATGTCTGATAAAAATCCCATGCATGAACTGATAAGTTGTATTTTTTTAATACAAAGCCACTTTTACATATTGAAGGAGACCCAAAACTCACCTATCAAGACATTAAGCAGCAAAAAACAACATCATTCTGAAAAAGTTTTTTTCAGTACAACAATACATCATCAAGAAGGAGCTTAAAATAGTCCTTTCAAAGCATTATGAAAAATACAGAATGTAAGCTTTGATAAAGAATGGCTTTGTGAAGCTTTTCTGTCTGTTTCTAATGTGTGACCTTTTTGCCTGATTAAAACCAGAAATTTAACAATATGTGGAGGTTTAGACTTTGCAGGTCACAGCTGGACACTGAAATCAAAAAGCTCATTTGTGCTTTGAAGGGACTCAGCTTGACAGTTTCTGCAGAGTAAAAGGTAAAGGTGTGCCAGAAACTAGAGTTTAATTGGTGACAGTTATTAATCTCATAATCATATCCAGCATCTGAGTACACTGATCCTTATGATCCTCCAGGCTGCTGCGGGTACTTTCTCTTGGTCTGGCCTGTGTGATGAAGGATATAGTGTTTAAAAGAGCACTGCTGCAGCTGTCTCATCAAAGCACAGATAAATGTTCCACCTGCTCAGTGTTAAACACAGAGATGAAGTTGACTTTCCTGTTTTTATCCCATATCCTGCTGAGCACCCTCTTTTAATTAGAAAATGCAACTCAGTGTGGGTTCATCCATTTATCTGACTGACTGTTCCTCTATTCAGAGCAGATGCTCACTAGAGAGAGGGGATTTAAATCTATGAATTTGAAAACAGCATGCATACACATTTTTTTTTACCCTCCCTGATCATTTGACTGACAGAGACACTATTACAAGTTCAGAGAATGATTGCAAAGATGCTTCATTGTTCATTTTATATTCTCTTCCTGCATCATTAATGCCACACTTGGAGTATCTTTTACTTAAGGTACCTATACAACTTCTTCTTCCTCTACGGAGTTGATGATTTCAGCAGAGCTGGTTTTGATGGATTTCATACTTGATGAAACTAATTGTGTAGTTTAGAAAATCTTGCTCAGTTTCTTTCTTATTGACTTTGAACAAAGTAAGGGGATCAAAGCGTGATCTAATCTGATACCCCAGCATCTGAGGTTATTACAGTAGATGCGTGTGAGATAGATAGCAGCCATCCTTGAACGAGGATGTCATTCATTTCTTCGGCAGATTAGATCTGTACAAATGGATCAAAGTGATGAATGTCAACTAATTATTCTTTGCTCATGAAGGACTTTCTCCATCAGCATGTTGATGAAGTGTTCCAGTTCGTGTTTAAGCCAATGACACGGTCTCTGACATAACAAGGATAGATACATATCAAGTGGTTACAGTGTTCTGTGGCAGTCACTCTCCTTCTTTAAGTGCTGAAGTGCTCTTGAAGTGCAGTATTTTAGTGAGACACTTTTATATATAACTGAACATACCAGGACTTCTTTCCAGCTGTCATAATCATTTCTTGTTTTCTTTGTATCATAATTCCTCTTGGTAAGTCATGTAAGCCCATAGCAACATTATCTACAGTACACTACTCAACAATTAAGTTTTTATGAGCATTACATGACGCTCGCTTTTCTGTTTTTGCTGCGAGTAAAGCAAGTCAACAGGGATATTTAGACTTTTGGGTAATGATGAAAATCTGAGTTTAATGAGGATGATGGTTATCTTGGCCCAGCTCCCAAAGATTACAAAGAGGACAGGAACCAGACCAGGGGTTGATTATAACAGCTCTGTTGAAATTTGAAATACAGCGCTAATGATCACCTTGTGTTAGCTGCAGAATCCAACCACAGTTCAAATAAATGATATAAATAAAGTTTGGATGTTGTTTAAAATATAAATAAGAACAGAACACTATGATTTGAAAATCCTGTTAAAACTACATTCAGTTGAATTCACTAGATAAAATAAAGATAAGATTTTCATTGTTCAAACTGATAAACTTCATTGTTATTTTTTTAGCAAATATTCACTCATTTTGAATTTTATGCCTGCAACACATTCCTAAAAAGCTAGGAGGTTACACACACTACTGAGCCTCATTCTGACTTGTCTTGAGGAATTTTTGCTGATGCAATGTGATTTTCCACTTTGATTTCAAGTATGGTTCTGAATCCAGAGCTCCGTGAGAAAATAATTTTGATTTACATTGATCATTTTTAATGTCATTTTGTTCTCAACGCACTCTACTATATATTGAATACAGATTTTCAACAGTAGAATTTCATTAATTGAGATCCAATATGTGTTGGTGTATTGTTCCCTTCATGTTTTTTTTAGCTGTGTAAGTTAAACAGGATTACAATTGTTGTATTCGGTTTACTAACCAAAGAGGTGAAAGGTGGACATCATCCCTTCTATTAAAAAGCCCAGTTACACACCATCCTTCACAGAAAGCCAAAGGACAAAAAGCTTCATGAGAATGAGCAGATGCATCATCAGATACAATAAAATGATGAAAAACATGTCTTTTGGGCTTGCAAACCAAAGGTGTCAATCGGATAGCAACCTTTGATTGTCTGGATAGTTCAAAGTACAGCCTCCCTCGAAGGATTGTTTTAACGATGTGGACTTCTTCTACACTAAGATAGTTTGGTTAGGATGAAGTTTTAGCTCTGGGGGTTAAAGCTTTAGTGAGGAGTTTTAACTGGCCATGAAACAGGTTTATATTAGCTGCAATGTGGCTTCATGAAAACTTATGAGACCATTGGCAAGGAGTGTATCCATTTTTATCCTGCAGGCTTTAATACCTGTAAACCCTGTAAGGGGTACATATCAAAGGAGTTGATGGTGATAGATAAAACACATTATTTTGTTTAAGGTGACACAAAAAGGAGCTTTAAATGCTTCCACAAAACTGTAGCATGTTGTTTTACACAACTATCAGCTACACAGAGCTGTTTTAGTTTTCAATCTCATGACTTCAGTTGCACAACAAATTTAATCACCTGATGCCATCCATACATGACTAAATGAGTAGCCAGTGTCCCTGATACAGTGACTCAGATGCCAATTTTGACAGGTCGGTGAACATGTACCTTATGTCTGCTGCAGCATCTGTAAAGAAAAACTGGCTACCCGAATTTGAATTGGGGTTTTAGCTATAGTGACTCCAGGGATCGCACATTACACTTCAGAACAATGTGTGTGGCAGACAGTATTGTACAATGTGCTTACTAAGGCTTTGGAACTAGTGGGAGCACTCCTGTTGACAGTGGAGCCACCAACAGAGAGCATGCGTCCCTCAAGAATTGTGCACTGCTCCTCTAGCCGTGTAGACAAAATGACAGACAAAACAAACATACAAGAGGAACTAGGGCTGAGGCATAAACTCAGGGAGTACATCCTGTTTAAATATTTCACAGGCACAGGATGTGAGTTAGGATTTGCTGTTAAGAAACATGGTGTTCAGCAGCTGCTGTTCATGAAATAAAAGCAGAGTTTAGGTAGCTCACCCTTACACAGTCTTTGTGGCTTAATGAGCTTCCTTTCTGGCAGTTGGTCAGATTGATTAGCTGTTAATGTCATAAACACATGGTCTGTCCATTCAAAGGTTCTACCTTTGGTTGTATGAACCTACAACCTAAAGGAGCTGCAGACACAGAAGTATACACAGCTGTTTTGTCCACGTGTCTCTATAAAGCTGCAGATCCCCGATATTAAATGTTAATAGGACAGCTATTTTACATATAATATAATCAGAATAACATCTCTTGGCTTCATCTCTTGAAAATTGTTTCTACCAACAGGGTCAGGGATAAAACAAGGGGATGCAATTACTGCCTCTGCTTTAAATAACTCCCTTAACAGTTCATAATGAATTCATGTTCAATTTGGAATAGCAATTGATATGAACTGTGTAAAACTTGTTAAGCTTTTAAAAGCCCCGTGTGCTTGTTTCCTCAGTTTTAAGTGAAAAATCGAGGTTGCTGGTTTGTGCTTCAGCGTGCCCTCAGGCTGTGGAGGTTGTTTATTATGCTGCATGGTTTGGCCAAGGGAATTAGGGTGGATAGTCTTGTAGTTTTTGGCTTTGTGGTTTAAGAATTGGCAGGCTGTTTGTTTGCTTCTCTCACATGTGCTGTCTTGGATCTATTAAACAGATGTGACCTTTTTTTCATTTTCTTTTCTTCTCTAAACCCACTTGTTTTTGAGGGGAAAAAAACGGATATACAATATTACCAGAATTTGCACAAGTGTGCCATGTCAGAGTGATCGGCCGCTGAATTATCTGCATGGATTTGGATAATTACTTCCCCTGATGTTTAATCCAGATAAACCTGCGTTACCAGGAGTAGTAAGAATGTTGCGCTGATGCTTTCAGGTATATGAACACCACTGTAGATAAACATTTGCTTTTCCAGATTATTACCATGAACAATTTTCCTCTAAAGTATTTTTTCACAGTTTGATGGTTTTAAAATTGTTGTAATTTTAATGAGCACTTGAAACTGGCATTTGGAGACAAGGCCCTGATACATAATAGCCCTATGGTAATTAATAGTGCATAAAAATATCCAGCTGCTCATCAGCGCTCCATTATGAGAATTAGCCTCAATCAGCACTGAGCACTCTGCAGTTCCTCTCTGACATGGGGGACACACAGCAGGCTAAGACTACCTGATAAGAGCTGAGTGGATTTCATGTCAGAGTGATGCGTGCTGTGTTGCTGCAGCATATTTTTCAGGTTCACCGCTGATAATTGAACACTGGCATGACAAGAAGAAACTAGATTCAGATAGAGGGAGAAACGAGATGGAAGGATGTACTGAATGAAGTGATGCAATTGCGCGACATGGTTTTGAGCTTTGATGCTGTTTCTTCTCTCTTCTGGGGCCACATGGAGTATGGTTTGTCATTTTGTACATACACAGTACACTTTTGAATAGGGGCATGTATGCCTTTTCTTAATGAGCACAGAGAATAAAAGTGTTAGTGAGGAGTGAATGAAGTATTGTGTGTGATTGTGGCTTCAAATGCAACACCTGCTCTGAAACAGATCAATAATATCTGGTCCACAGTCGCACCAGTACATGTTGGTGTGTAAGCTCACTTTATCAGTTCAGTGAAAGATAATGACATGTTAAATTCATAGAACAAAATGTCATAGCTACTCTCAAGTAAAAAAAGAACAAACAAACAAAAAAAGTGTGTTTGACAAGAACTTTCACAACTGGGAGTATTGCAGCATTTTTCAGGTGTGATAAAATATTTGGAAAGTCAGTAACAACAGATGCCCCCATGTGGGAGAAAACACATTTTAATATTCAAAGGAGCACATGAGATAAGAGAAAAAAAGAGAAGAGCACAGCTTAAAGTGTTTAGGGACCAATGGAGCAGGCGAATCATACAAAAGCCGAGTGGTGGAGTGTGTTGGACCATCCTAGAAGCGTTTGTCAAAATGACAACCTTACCTTGTGTGCTTCACATGCTGCCTTGTTTTTCAGAAAAAGTAAAAGGAGATTGAAGAGCTCTCAGCTGAAGAGACTAATTACCTAGGCCTCTGTTGTTTACTGCAAAACTTTTTTATTTGAACCACTCGTTATAACGGTACTTTCAGGGTGCCGTTTGTTTGGTATAACTGTTCTCATATAGAAAAGTTCATTGAGGGATATGACATGGTGTTCACAAGTTTAACTTCACTGGTGATGCTGGTGATGCACATGTCCCATGTTTGGATGTTTTAATCCTTGCTTCACTGACTGAACCATTAATTTTTGTCCCCACTTTACCACCAGATTGTCTGTCTTTCTCAATTAAAGGCTAAAACATTAGTGATGTTGACACCTGGATCATTAGTATCATCATCAGTAAATTGTTGTCACTTTTTCATTGAAATTGAGCAAAACTTTAAGTTTCACTTTCAGTTATCTTGGCTAAAGTTAAAGCTTCACATCAACAAAGGGAGAAACAATCACCTTGTACTGTTTTTACTTCATTGTTTTGGATTTGGCTATCATGCTGGTCAACAGAACTAAGTAGCTTCAGAACCAGGAGTCGAGCCTGCAACGAGTCCCCAACCAAGAACCAAGGCCCCTGTGTGTGAGTGACAACTCTGTGAACTAAATGAAACCAGCACACTGCTCCAACTCTTTGCATAATATGTTCTTCTTTAACGTAAATTCACCTTTAACCTGAGAAATCTTCAACCAGCTCATCTCCTTCAGAGTTGGTTGTTTGATTTTAATTCCCCTCTGACTCTCTCTTTTGTTTGCTTTTATTTTGGGCTGCAAGGCGAAGCAGTCACAACAAGGCATGAAAGCTCCCTCAGAGCTTATTTAAAAAACAAAAAAGACATTTTCAGTTGATTGCTAGAAGCCAAAATCATGGGGAAAAAAAGATTAATTTTGAAGCCGTCCCAAATATTTTTTTAATGTATATTTAATTTCTTCTACCTATAGAGGTTTGTGACACCTTGTGCTGCACCAAATTTAGTTTCTTTAGCTTTCTGAGACTGGACATACCTGTACATGTTTGGCTGATTCTGTCCCCCTGTTCTGATTTGCGAAGAAAAGCAGAAGGTACATAAAGAGAGAAATACTTCATGTCCCTTTAGAAACCATGTATCCAACCTCACCAGATAATTAAACCCAAAGCAAATCACTTTTCAGATTATAGATAAGTTATTTCTGTGCCAAACTGAACTGAGATCTTTTTTGCTGTAAAGAAATTTGAGTTTAATGAAGTTTTGACACAAAAAACAACCTCAGTAGGTCAAGGAAGAGCTCTTTGTCCGTTCTGTGGAATTAAAACAGAACTGCCCTTAAGTTTCAGAGAGCTTTGATAACTGAACCTAAGGCAACAAAGTTTATCACAGAGCAGAAGGATGAGAAAATGTTGAGGAAAAATGAACACACAATCATTCACCGTGAACTTTTATCTCAGAGGCTTTAAATACATGTCATCTATTGTTTCACAAGAGAAGAAACCTAAGACGGTGAGAAACTGTAATGAATCAGACTTGGACAAAGAAGATTTCCAGTTTTTTGATTGGTGCTCAAGCCAGGTTTGTTTCCTCAGTCAAGAACAGGAGAGAGGACGACATAAATAAAGTATGGAGTGTAGCGTTCAAGACCGAACCCTTAATCTCTTGACAGCATTGCTCTCAGTTTCAGACCAGATCAAGAGGGTTTGAGTGTGTTCAAGAGACCAAACAAGGCCTTTAATTTACCTCCAGTTCGGTCTTTTTCCTCCACGTTTTCCACAAAGAACTGCTGTCTGTGTGTCATCTCGCTGTAATTACAGCAGCTTTCCAGAGCAAAGTGTTACATTATCACGTCACCCTTCAGCACGGCTTCACAGCAACCATTAAAATATCAGAGTGAGGAAAGATCAGTCCTTTTCACTGTTTCTTTGATCCTTGTTGCACTATAAAATCAAACTGTCTCATGAAAGGTGCCACAAGATGATGAAAGTGAGACTTCAAGACGAACATCAGAGCCCCAAGTTCACGACACGGCCACGTACACAAACAGCATCTGCTGAAGCCTCCGTACAAAGCAAAGAATATCACAACTAAAGGTTTAATCCTCTCGTAAATGTTTAAAATTTTGTATTGTTTTTAATGTGACACATGACTGCCAAACCACTGTTTCCATCCATGTCACAAGTGCACAGTCTTCCGTTTTGCTTGGCATCAGAAGTGAAGAAATGTTTTGTGAAATAGGTTTACTCTGATCTACTTCACATCAGAGGGATTATTTTTGTGCTGGCAAAAAATATGAGTCTTTTATTCTAGATTGAGAGGTCTGTTGAAAGACCTGTCGGGGTTTTCAAGTATTTTCTTCAGTCTTTGATGAAACCATTGGGTTTTTTCAGTACTTCCAAAACATTCATCAATAAAAAAAATGTGTAAAAGTACTGATAAGAGGAAAGGTTCAAACTGGTTCCAGGAAGAACAAAGCTGCTGCTTATTCCTGGCACTTACATAAGCCTCCGCTCCCTCCCTGCTGTATTGTGTCCTCAGTACCCTATTGCCCTCCCCACCACTATTATGCACCCCCGCTATGCACACTCGCAGACCTCCCCCTGCATTCATTTTAACCCTGCATCACCTATCAGCCTCAGAGGCCTTTTTCAGTGAAGATGAAAGCATGGCAACTCCTTTGATAGCACAATTTATTACATGAATTCCCCCTGATAACGGCAGGAGAAGGCGAGGAGGAAAACAAGAATGCATTCACCTTGTTAAATGTGAACATCCACTGCCAATACTTGACTCAATTTTCCCTGTGTTTGTTCACTGGCCCCACTGTTTGCTGATAACTTGACCCCTGGGATACAGCTGCTTTTACCTGCTCTGTCAAATCCGACAAAAAACAATAACTAAGAAGTTATAGAAGATAATTTATGAGAAGAGACCCCATGATGTGAAGAACACATGTCCTGATGAAACAGAATTAATCCTCAAGGTCTTTAATATTGTTAAAGCAGCAGGAGCCTGCCTTTGTGATCTGAAGTAGATAATGGTTGTTTTATTGGATAACAAATAGCTTCTTTCATCCAAGAGTTAATAACAAAAGGTTTTAATGGAGTCATGCTATTTGCAGTGGATAAGCTATTACTCTTCTGTTTTAGGCACAATGTTTCACATTAAAGAAGGAATATTTCACCAAGACAAACTCAACTCTCTGCATACCAAAACTTTTAATGCCTAAGGATTACTGGCTGAGGATCCAAAAAGACTACCGTAGGAAATAAAAGAGGATATAATAACTGAATTTGAACTTCCCAAAACTTTTTAAGCTCTGTTGTTGTTCTCATCTGGCAGAGGAAAAATAGATTCTCATTAATCAGGAAATGTTGATTTTTATGGTGTCATAAATACATGTATGCCAACTTGTGAAAATCTGTTTGTTTTGTCTAAAACAATACTTAATACAGAGTCACACTTCAAGACCCTGTGTTGCTATCTTTACTATCAAATGTTCTCACCAAAAAAACTACCTGACACACAAAATCTTGAGAATGGGATGGCACCTTAAAGCACCTGTATGGTTTTTCACAAGATGATTCCGTGACCATACATAATATGGTTTGATTATGGAAAATACAAAATACAGTAGGCAAATTATGTACATGAAAATACTGAGGGACCAACTTGTTGATCGTTACATAGGTTTGTTGTTTGAGATTGCAGCTCTCCTCTTTGTAGAAGTCAATTTCCACTGGTTGAAAAAAAAAGAAATGATAAATGACTTTTATGTAAATGTTGTTTTTTTAATTTATGTGTTTGTTTTGCCCATGTGGAGTTATAATTATGAGGTAAATGTTGAGATAGTACAATAGTAGAATATATGAGATAAAAAGTTTAAACTGCAAGACATTAAAATCAAAATTTTGAGATACAGTCAAAATTGTGAGATAATGACGTCTAAATTATGAGATTAAAAAGTTGAAACTCTGAGGCAAAGTCAAAGTGTTGAGGTATAGTGAACACAGAGATAAAAATCAAAATCATTAGATATCAATGTTGAAGTTATCAGCTAGTTTGAAGTTATTTGACAGTCTGAATTTTGAAAGAAAAATTAAAAATTATGAGATTAAGTTGAAAATATCAGATAAAATTAAAATTGTGAGATATTCGAAATTCTAGTAAGAAAATGTTGAAATTTCAAGATTAAAAAATAGAAATAAAGAGATAAAAAGTGGAAATTATGAGACATTACAGAGGAGAAAACCTTCCTAAGCAGTAGCTTTATTTTGAAGTGAGCTCCAGTTGCTGGTAAGTATCATAGTGAAATGGACTGTCAGCACATTATGACTTTTTTTAAGTGAGGCTATACCACAAATGAAATGTTATATTTGCTATAGGATTCACATGGGATAGTGCTGAGCGAACAAACACTTCAAATTATTTTAAGGAACAAGCAGGAGAGTGAGGGCATGCAGGAAGTACAATATCAGCTGGAGCAGGGGAATCTCAAAATTTTGACTTCTTAAATCATAACTGACTTGATATTGGCAAAAAAGATAGAAATAAAAAAAATCCCAAAACCATTTTTTTTTAACTGGTGGAAATGCACTTGTATACCTTTTTACAATGCTGCAGTCAGAGTTTGCCTGTGGTAGTTGGATGCATACTAACTTTTTTTAAAGGGTCAGTGTGTGATCATTGAGTATTTCAGCCTTATGTAATCACTCCTGAAAATGTAGCTTGAACTGAAGCAAACACTTTATTTTTGTTTAACATTGTATCATGGACACAATCCAGTAGGGGGCACAGGGCAACTTTTCATTAAGCTTCTCCTTCACCACATCTGACAGGTGGGAATAAACAAGGTGGAATAACCAGCTTTGTTTGCAATGCTAGGATCCCAAACTAGATTAGGTTGATATGAAGCAGCACGGCTCTAAATACCAGTGCAAGTTGCTCCCTGGTCTGAGATAAATGGACCTTCCTGCAGCCTCAGACACTTAATGACTTGTGGGGTAAACACTGTTTTTTGTCAGACTTGTCTTAGTGGCCGCCCCAATTAAATTACCAGCTTGTGTAATTTTTCTGACATAGTTGTTTCAATGGGCGGGAAACCCCATCATGTGCTATTTACTCCCAGCCACCTGCCACCTTTTTCATCATTAGGAGCCAACAGGTCCAGTCAGCCAAAAGCCTCAGCCACCAGACCCTGCTGAGGGGATCTGAAAATTCTCTCCACTTTCATTATTCCAACTGAAAGACCTTTCACCGTTCATTTGTGCAGCCTATTGAGTCGCTGAGGCACCTTTGGGACCACAAATGATGCACCGTTCCCCAGACTGTTCCAACCATACTTGTCATGAACCACCCATGTAGCCCGCCATGTTCCAGTCCTCCTGGTGGAGTCCCTTTAAGCACACCTCTTCCACACATGAGGACTGCTCCCTACATTTCTCCAGATGCTCAGCTGTCAGGTCTGGCAGAAGGAAATCCAGTGTGCATGAAATGCTCAGGGACCCGTCGCTCAGACCAGAGCAACAACTCCAGTCCACTGCACATGTGTGCGTTCTTACCTGATGACTTGAGTTCTTTGGAGCAACAGAACGCCACACACATTCACATCCAGCTGTTCTCCTTTGTCTGTTATTACAAGCTCATCCTTGTATCCTCCCCTCCTCTCAGTTTTTTGTCATTGCTCTGTTTACCGACACCATGCTTCAGTGAAGCAGATGCACCTGTCCTTTGAGCAATTATTTGGCAACTGGATGTCTCCCTTGGTGGATGTCTTTGTAACTCATCAAATGCTCTTTTGAAGCTCGCTCAGTATTCAGGCTGTGAGGCGTGCCTGCATCATCAGAGGTGAGGCTGTACCAAGCCTCGGTCTGATCTGAAAGGTCAAACTGCCACAGGCACTTTCGTAGTTAGCTATCTCTTTACATAAAAAAAAAATCATCCTGCAGTGTCTCTGCATTATAAAGCAGTATGAAGAAACCTCTGACTGTGGCCCCCTTGTCTGTTTTGTGGTTTTGACACACTTAGTTGCACAAAAGTCTCAACCACTTCCCCCTCCCTCTTTGTGTGATAAGAGTCATTAAGCTGCGCTGTCTATAAAGTTTCTATTTGTTGACATGTAGTTTATCCCACAAAGACACAGCTTTTTCTCTGTGTAGGACTCATTCATTCTTAAAACACATTCAGGGTTTTACACACACTCAGATTATTATCCTTCATGCAAATGAATACTATAACAAGAGTGGCATTGGCTATCAGCAAATTTTTCAATGTGTCTTGAGGCTGCAATTCAGAAATGAGTTTGAATAAAATCTCCATTTGCATGGTTGGTAAAATCCAATACAGCTGACATGATCAAGAAATAAAAGCTTCATTGTGAATAACAAATTTAACTGTGTATCATTTTTATTGTTATAGTATTGTTGTAGTATCGATATGATGCTGTTTATATTCACATTGATTTGCTGTTTATTAAAAGTAAGCTGACAGTGAGCCAGGACGCATTGCAAACCATACTCAAATTTTCAAATTTGAGGTCTCCTTTTTATCTGCTTATTGCCTATAGACTTGTTGTTCTCACTATGAAACTTTGACGTTTTGTAGATGGTGCTTCATTATCATCACCCAGTCTCTCCTGATCATGTTGTAGGAGTTGCAGATATGACCAACATCTTTGCAGCTTCAGGCTTTAGAAGTGAAAAGACAGAGAGGAACAACTCTTAGCTATTGGTTTAAAAACAGTGTGCAGAGTGTAAACACCATGTACTGAGGGTATTTTTAAAGGAGCACCTTGGCAACTCATCTTGGTTCTTTAACTACACAAAAGTGAGACAGATGGCAAAGCAGAACACAGGTTATGCAACTTTGGATAAGCGTCATGTAATTCAGATGAATTATGCATTATAGTCATGAAAACTGAATGCACTTGTTACCGGACTGACAGAACAGATGTTGGATAAACTTCTGCTTATTCAGGATGCGAAAGCCAGAAGGTACAAACGAACCAAAAACTTTGCAAACAGTTCTCTGATTTTACAAGTCAGCTGCTGCTGTGTCCTTGTTTCAACTGTAGGTGAGAAAAGGAATACAATGTGTGGCCAACATGTTTCAGAATCGGTTTTATATTTATCCCTTTGAAATGTTAAAATACCCCGCTATAGTGAGCATTTTTCTCTTGAGAAAGGAAGTACATGTCCACTGTGAAACCATCACACACATACACTGTCACGCTGTTTTACTACTTTATAACAAGCTAAATCTTTCTTCTTCTGCAATATGTTTGAAGCTGCTCTCCTCAAAAAACCCTGCTCTTCTCTCTCAACACAATACTGGATATTGATTTTGAACTACTTCTGTGATTCATGTAAGAAAATTAAATGCATTTAGAGAATAAAAAATATGTGACTCAAATGCCAGGAAAGTACTTGAAGAAATGTCAAGGTTGTCATTGTGATTGTTGTCGTTTATGTCCTCTTTTTAAGTCTAAGAGTTTATCATTTCATGCAATTAATAAACAAAAGTATTTTTTCTTACACTTGTGAAACTGCAAGTAAATAGGGTTTGTTATTCCTGCAAATTTGAAGTCTTTTTGGATTGACAAATGGGTTTTTAAAGACTTTTGATCACCAAATAGGAGGAAAATATGACGCCCTGTTTCAATACAGTAAACATCTCATTAGAGTCGTAGTGTAGAGGGAATTTTTTGTCAGTGTATCTTTTAACTGTGTAAGTACTCAGCATCTCTTCCTCTTCAAGCCAGATGTGGGTCAGGATTGCTATTAGCATGGATGTATTTAATAACACAAAGCTGTGTAAGTTTTGAGTCCACCTGTGTGAAGAACATGGACTGTAGCTCGCTGAAGAGCTTGTTTCTAGATTGTTCTTTCAACAGTTCAGTAACTTGAGACAATAGAACTAAGTCACCCCTGTGTCTGCTGTGACATACTACTTTTATTGTCAACCCAAATCAATCAGAGTGATAGTCCTCCGGCCTGTATAGTCAATATTTGCTTTGTTACTGATTTTCATCACGCTGAGACCGTCTGAGTGAAGTGTGAGTCTGCAGGGGTTTAATGTAGGATTGATCACACACAGGGGGCTTTGTTTGCATGTGACATAACAAGCACTGCTGGGTGTAAAAGCATCAAACATGTCGTTACTTTTTCTTTGAATTTCAATCCCACCATCAACAACGCTAAGTAGGGATCTTCGGAATTGTATTAGCCGAATGGAAAATACAGGACTTGCTGTTCTTTTGGTTTTACCTCCTCACTTTCTTTGTTCTCTGCAGTGCACTGTAGCTGCAGACCTTTACATTCATGTAGCTGTTTGGGTGAATGGCAGGGAGCTGACGGCTCACATGTCAGTCGCTCCTCAGGTGAGTGGACGGTGACAGAACAGGCTGTGTGATTGATTGCAGTACTGATGTAACTTGGACTGCCGCAGCTGTACAGCAGCACAGAATTCTGGGTAGGGTATTTGACGGAGGGAGAAGCAATGAAGGGATGCGCGGATGATGAAGCAAGAGAAAGGTGTGAGGAAAAACACCAGAAGCAAAAAAGAGAGGAGAGGTCAGTGATGGATCCTGGTGGATCACTGAGCTGTGACCGCCATGAGCGGCTGATCTGGTGCATCAATGAGGGGTCTGCGTGAAAACAGCAGAGGAGAAACAAGAAATCTATATTCACCAGGAGAAGCTCAGAGTGTCTGCTTCATCTTTAAACCTGTAACACAAGCTGTGCGTGTTAAAAAAACAAACAGAAAAGCTGGAAGTGTTTGGATGCCCTTGAGGCAAACAGCAGCTCAACTGGTGGCAGAGATGAAAAATGTGGCGTGTGCTTTTTTCTGTATACGTTGTCCATCTTAATGTTGGGTGAGGATATGTTGAATTCCTAAAAGGTACCTGTGGTTTTCACACACCTTTTTTTTTTTTTTTTTTTTTTAATTTACCTTGGCACAGTATTTATATATTTTGAGATCTGTTTGACCTCGAGGTACCAGGTTTTGGTGTTCCAGGAGAATCACTTCAGCTGGCTTAAGAAAATCATCCGTAATGGCCCCAAAGTAAACCAAATGACCCTTTATAAGACGCAAAGTGAACAATTCAGGTGGTGGCAGACCAGAAACTCTGTAGTTACACATAAACCTCTGATTCAAGTCAAAGGGCTCTGGTGCCTTTAAACTGAACTATTAACTGTTACCTTAAAACAACATTTTGTGAACTCTGATCTTTTAACATTTGTTTGCTAACAAGAGGTGACCATTAGTCACCTTTTAAAGTTACATGTTGCAGTCCCTGTGTCACAATAAGTGGTGCAGTGTCCTATTGTGTCTGAACAACATAAACCTGCACGCAGTTGTAATTTGTCCTCAAAAAACCATGAAGCACAAAAAAAGAACATGTAGACACAAGCTTCTGTTCATGGCTGTTACCTAGAAAATCCCTGGCCTTAGAGTTTCTCTGCTCGAAATAATACTCCAAGAAAACCTGTTGATTTGATAATCCTGCTCCAATACTAAGGATGGGGATTTACAGTAATCCCTGTACTTGATTACTAAAATTAACTGATTGATAAATTCTTGCAGATTAATCATTTTTTAGACAAAAAAAAGAGAAAAAGGGCTGTCAGACATGGACCTGTGTGTATGTATATGTAATTATAGACTTTACATGTATCTTCTCCACTATTGAAGCTTTTATTCTCTATGATGGCGGCTTGTTCTTTGGTTATTAACTGGCTAATCTTTTCTGCTCTGGTTTTATCACAACAAAGTGTGCTAGCAGGGCTAACAATTTACTGCCTGTTTTCTGTCTCTGCTTTTTTCTCCTTGTGCTTTAAGCGCTTTTGATCAAGCGTCCAACTGGTATTTCTGTTGTATGCATGCTCAAGGCCACTGTAACTTGCACTACACATGAACTTTTTCATCTATGTCAAAGTTCCTCCGTGTATCATGTCTCAGGTGTAGCCGGCAGTTCTGTATTTGTTGTGCTTTTGCTTTTGGTGTAGGAATATGTCCCAGAGAGTTGCCGCAGCTAATCTAAAACAACTGTTGCAAAATCAGGCTCGGTTTACTGAAGTCATGGCCAATAGAGTCCTATACTTGTATTCAGTTGATTATTTTCTTATCTGGTATATCCAGTTAAGCTGCGTGGGCTGTATGAGTTGGAGTTTTGTAGCCAAAAGCAGTGCCTGCTTAGGTGAGCAAGCAAAGAAATGTGACCTGAATGATGGAATCAATGGTGATTACTTGAGTACTTGTACCTATCTTTATCAAGTATAACCAGTTACAAATAAATGAATAATTGGGGGTTAAAAAAGTCTTCTGCTCGCCAACTTGTTCCTCACTTCCAGACTTTACCTGCAGAGTTCCAAACATAGCAACAACAAAGCACATCTGCAGCATGAAGAAATAACCAGTCCTGTTTCTGATAATCTCATTTTACTATGTAGGTCATGTTGAAGCATCGGTACAAAAATAACACCTTTCGACAAAAAAGTTTGAGATCCTCAACGTGTCTAACTAAAAAGGTTTGTCTCTGTACAGATCCTGCATGAGCAGACAGGTACGCTCTTACTCTGTTGTCAAGGCGAGCACTTTAATCAGGCAACTTTGACCCTAAAGATTACACTGCGGATAAAACAGCCCGTTTCACAGCCACAGGCTAAAGCTGTCAACTCGGACATTTCCAGAACATTTCAGTCATTTAGACCCCATTATATGGAACCATGCGCTCCAACTTTTTTAATCTCTATATCACCTCTGTTTTATCTGTTTTGGAATCCTGATAAAACCACTTATAAAAACAATTTCACCCATCTTTTGTTTGAAAAGTTACTGGAAAATGAGTTTCAGAGAGCTCACATTAAATCACAGAGAGCATTCAAATCAAACTTGTCACAGGACTGGCGTCAAAATCACGAGACATGAAAAATAGCCTTCAATCTGAACGGTTTTTAACAATGAATGAGGGCTGTTATGAGAGTTTCAGATGCTTCAGTTACACTGTAGGAGGGCTTGTCATGATCAGTAAGCCTCCTCCCATCAGGAATAAAAAAATAATTGTGTTCTGGTTGAAGAGATTTTTTTTTTTTTTTAGTTTGCATTGATGAATTTAATCTTTATGCTGAAAGCTGAATCCTCCATATACAGGAGCCAAAGGATTTGTTGAACAGACTCCTCTGGATGACCTTGTGGCCTGGTGCTCTGCCAAAAACAACCAACAGGCTTCATTAGCACTCTGAATAAAAATCAGGATGCAGAAACACATTAGTTTGATGGATCCATTCACATAAAGACAGTAAATCACCCTTTTCTTTAGGTCAGTGTGAGTGCCATGTGGTCTTTAAATAGGATATTTGAAAATAATACAATGCTGAATAGTTAAAAACCTTTCAGATAAAATTTAATTTCCTGAGGGTGCAGTGCAAAGACCAGGGATGAGCTGGCAACATTTTGAATTTATTTATAGTTTGAATTGCAAAAAATGTGCAACCTTTGTTCTGGAAAAACTCTTTAATTTGAAATGAATGGCTTTTGATTGAAACTGAAAGGACTCTGCTTTCAAATTCATGGATCTGTTTGGAAGTGTTGAACCTTGAAAGTCTGCAGGCTAGTTTAACTCAGTTATAACAAAATAGTCACGTCAAAGCCATATCATAAGATTTTATTTAAATGTGAAAAAGCCAGTCGAAGCCACGTCAGCCGCTATACTTACGTAGATGTTTACAGAATAATTTTAAAAGTTATGCAATCCGATGCGACTGCCGTTGGGTGATGTCATAATATGCGAATTGGATGAGTCAATTTACTCCCATCACAGACTTTGGGTCATACTGATGATATCTCTCCTTAACAGTATGCCTTTATCGCTAACCATTTTCAAGCTACAACCTTTTGAAATAGTCATTTCAAAACTGATGATTTTATTTAAAAATTGTGACGCCTTGAGGGTTAAGTTGGATCCTTCATTCATCAAGACTGTACTATTTAAAACACTTTTGGGCTCAGAGGTCTGCTGATGTTTAGCCCTCACATCAGGAACTTTTGCTTTTGCAGAGCTGGTCTTGTTTCTTTTTCATGCTGCTGTCTGAGTTTTAGAGCAGTGAAAGCTCCTCTCATTCCTGTGCTGACTCATACAGCTGTTAACCTCTGTAATTTTTTGAGTGGTGTCCATCCGTTGAAAAATATGCTCATTCACTCAAATGTCAGAGGCATTTACCTCCCTACTCCTCCAAGTCAACTCATGACGTTGCTTTGGGTCTTGGGGCTGGCCTGCTTCCCAGAATGCAAAGTGCGACCAAGCTGTGGGAAAGGCGACCGTGACATGATGATGTAAGGACAGCCCTGAGGTAGTGAATGCCTTGGCCTTTTTTTTTTTTTTTTTACAACATTGTAGTGTAAGCATAAAAAGGGGCCCAGAGGAACTATTTATCATTTGATCATCTGGAACTGAACAAAGCAGAGCTAAAGGTGTGAAAGCATCCTTTCATTGATGATACATGAGGCTAAAGATGAAACTGCTTTATGAAGTGTTTATACCAATTCAACCCTAGTTTGTATGATTTGGAATAAAAATAAAGTTATTTGTTGAGTTTTGCTTTCTTTCAATAAAGAACCTTGTAAATAGTGAGCAGTAAGTGACATTTTTATATCTCAGCTTGTAAAGTATACGGCCTGCCATAGTGTTGCTCTCGTAGCAATTTAGTTGTATTGAGTCATTTTGAAATGGCAAATGTAGTGATTAAACTGATAAAAAATAAGATCAACTGTCTTCTTAACTGATGATTCAAGTTGTCAGCTCTTCAGCGGCAACTGTTTCTTTATTAGTGTGAATTGCATTTAGCGTCAACGCATCACTCAGTATCTTGTATCATCTCTTTTCTTTAGAATAGCTGAATGTGTCAGGCAGCATATTTTTGTACCACACTGTAGAATCTCCTGTCACAAATTTCAAAGACACCCAGGGACAGATGATGAATTAATTATTCTGTTTACTATTTTTGTGTTCATGGATCTCAGGAAAAAGAGATTATGAAAAGTGAAAGCATTGTGATGTAGACATAACAATCATAAAATCAAAAAAATAACTCAGCCACATAAAAAGCAGAGTGCCCTTCCTCTGCAGTGGCACATCTCTGTGTGTCACCTGTTAAACTGCTGTCAGTGCCGTGACAACAGATACAGTCATCATTGCTTCATAAAACATCATATGGCCAAAGGTCCAGCCTCTCTCAGTGGGAAATGACAGGCTGTGGATCTGTCTTCATGAGAGCTTCAGGGTGCACAAGACATATTGCTATACTGCTTTGTCACTACACATCAAATGCAAGAGTCAGCATCGCTTTTCAAACATCATTAGTGCAAGGAGACCTCTTCCTTTGATGCTTAGTGACAAGCCAAAAGACTTCCACAGGAAAACAAATAACTGTAGCCCTGTCACTACTTCAGCAGTGCAACCACAGCACTGCAGGCACTGCACCACTCCACCACTCCAACTTAGCACCGAGTACATGAAGGGTGCAGTCACACCTGCTAACCGTGCTTGGGCACACTTCAAACGTTAAGTCTGTGTGATGCTAACATTTCAGTATGGAGCAATGTCTTAGAGGAAGGTTTCCAGTGCTTTGTCCCCAAACCAAACCACTCTTGTTAATGTGAAGGCATTAGAACTGTTTGATGACTTTTGTTCAGATTGAAATAACATTTCAACTTTGTGGTGTGGTTTAAAGTTCTGTAAGCTGAAGAATATGTGTCAGACAGAATTTCATGAATGCTGCCTGCCATAAAATTAATGCCCTAGTTTCATATCAAGCTGAGGGACTCAATCATTTTTTGTTTCTTTTTTGTTTTTTTGCTATCATGCAACATTTGCCCGGCTAAAATGCAACAGAAAAAAAATCAAACTACATTTCCAAGTAAACAGTTCTTTCAGCAATATTTTTGACTTCTTCATCAGACTGAATACAGAGGATATTGCCAAGGGAGAAAAATGGACACTTTCATTCATATTGACAAAGTGCACTGTGTCAAAGAGTTGTGTGTGTGTGTGTGAGTGTGTCGGTAGTATAAACACTCTGGGTCAAGCAGTGCCTTTATGTGTGTATCTGTAGAGAAAATGCTGGTTGATACATTCTGTCTTTGAGGAAATTAATATGAGGGGTTTTTTTTTCTTTCCATCGTGACCGTATATTCTAAAGTGATATAAGTCCCTAATCTGAATACTAATAGTCAGCTGGAGGAGAAAGGGTTTCCATTAAATCACTGTCTGCAATGATTTGTATGACGTTCAGATTCTTTGCCATTGGCTCATTACCTCTGTGCAACTATACAACAAGATGGAAACCACCTCTGCAGTTATGAGCTCAGTCTGTGAGAGGGATTCATCCCTCAGGCCTGTAATCTGTTTTGCCTCCCCTATTGCTACATTTCACCTCGATGATGTCAGGCAGCTTTATGGTCAGCCATCACTCTTAAGAACAATGGGATCAAGGGTCAGACTGAGCCTTTCTCGCACCGAGACCATGCAATGTCACTCTCGAGGTGAGCCCTGCTTTCTCCACTCTGCTTATTGGCTGAAATATCTGCTCGCTGTGCCACTTTTGACATGTAATCTACTGCAGGCAGCAGCAGCAGAGAGGGAGTCTGATGATAAATCTTCTCTGGTACTGAGCGCGTTTTATGGGTATCACGTTCTTTCTGCTAAACTATGCTGGAGTCTTCCCGCAGCTCTGGGATGAATGTAAAACAGTTCTCTATGGAGGCCGGTCTCTGAGAAATGCCATGTGTTTTCTGGTGCCCACCAACTTATTCAAACATGAAGTCTGCTGAGCCCAGCTGGGAGAAGCACTTCTGTAACTGGTGCCAGTAAGACAGCTAAAGATAGTTCTGAATGTTATAGTTTATAATTGCATACTTCCAACATGATGTTTGTTTGTATGGACCATCTGCTCTCCTAAAGTGGTTCAAAATTTCAAGAAATGTGTCCATTTAAGGCTCTTCATAGTGTCTTAGTTTACCCTCTCATCATGCTGGGAGCCTGAGGCTGGGTGAAAACTCCTATACTGCCACTTTTGAAGCAGTGTTCAAAAACTAAAACGGGTCTTCTTGCCAGGGTGACATACCAACTTAAATATTTCAACCCACTTAAACATGACAAGCATGGACACTCATGTACACTGTGCACAAGTTTGTCACAACCCAAAGGAACTGAATGTTACACACCGAAAAGGCTTGTATATACCTTTAGGTCAGATGCCATGAGTGCATGTGCAGATCGGATTAAACGTGTCGGTCATCCACACATTAGTTTGTGCAGTTTTATCAATCTTAGCTGCTCTTACATCCCAGAGATGTACCTCAGCTTTCCCATGCATGATGCACCAGCCAGTAATGCAGCAGGAGGCAGCTTCCAGCACTCAAGTTCAAAATATTATCTTGAAAGATCATGGATAATGTCTGCATATTAGCCCTTGTTAGTGGAGTTCAAATTTTTATCAGCTGACCTTGAAAGTCAGTTTTTCAAAGATATCACTGAAGAAAACATGTTTCTGTTATAAAAGAATGTAACATTACCCCCCTTATTCAAACATATCAGATCATAACTGTCAATGATGAATTTATCAGCTCTGTAATTTTCATAAAACAAAAATTCATTGTGGACTTGTTCAAGATTCAAGGAACTCACTCTAATCCTCACTACTGGGTCCCTGCAGGGGCTCATTGAAAGTTCTCATTTTGACTGATGCCACAAAGAGACTGGACAAAGTGAAAGTTCAGTGTTTTGTTGCTCTTTGATTGATTGGGTCCTCATCAAATATTACTCACAACATTGTTGTTATTTCTGTCAAGCGTCTCCCTTTGCTAAAAAAAGTTCCATTATTGCCATCACAGTTAGTCAAAGGATTGGCTATACCTTGTTTCCGCATCAATTTACCTGTAATCAGAACTTCACTTTCCAGCATTAAGGACTTTCCATATTTAAAACGACTTAAATACACAAGTAAGAACATAAAGTCAGCGTGAACTACTTCTAGACTTCTAGAGTGAGTAAATCAAATGACAGCTCAGGTCATCCTCCCCTCTGGCTGTGTTAATAATGTAGTTTCCTGCTGCTGGCAATTAAAAAGACTGCAGGTTTAAGATGCTTCCACATTCACTTCACTTTAATGACCAAGAGGCTCTGCTCTTGTCTTATCTATCGAATTTTTGGAGCCAGCATCATCCTCTCTAAAAGTCTGTTTTTGTAACTACACACTGCAACACAACTTTAGAGTTTTTCAACTATGACATGGCCAGCAGCACTACAGAAGTTCCTGTGTTAAAGGCCTTAGAGTGGCTGGTCAGCATCAATAAAATGAAATAAAGCAAAGTTTTAGCCATTTTCCAAAATGCTGTGCTCTTTCCCTCAGCAAGTAAGATATCTTGGAGAGAGAGGCCAAAAGTGTTGCATCAGGGAGCAAACTATACTCTGACTCTCAGGTCAAGCTTCAGCCGTATACCAGAGCTCCTCACCTTCCAGACTTTGTGTGCTTCGTTTGTGTTTTTAAGTCAAACTGACCTGAAATCCTCTGTTACATCAGTTTTATTTCAAAACTCCTGTAAGTCCATGGAAAACATTTGTTTGACGTGGGAACACACTGACCTTGTGCATGAACAGAAACTTCTTTTAATGCCTTTGATCAGACAAACAGATGTGCATAAGAAAAGTGTGACTCAAATCTTCTTTTCTTGACAGCGGGGGCACTTTTTGCAAGATAGGCAGTTAGAAAAATCAGATGGGATGAAAAACTTTGAAGAAGTGCACAACAGACACATTTCCAGGACCTGAAAAACTTAATTAAAACTCTGCTGGATGAGTTTGTGTTCAGCAGGAAGGTTGAACTACCATCTCTCCTGTTCATTTGATTATGAAAACAGTTTGCAGCTGCTGCCAAATTTCCCCATCTTGCATGAGCAATTATTTTACCAAAAAAACACCTTCTGCAACTATTAAAGTCAGTTTCAAATGTGGGTTATGTTCAGAAAGAAACAAGATGAATTGTCTCTCTGTATTTACAGATATAATGTTTTGAACCTTGTCAGCCCTGAAGAGGTTTCAGATTCCTCATCATTAATCCTCCGCAGTCTTTACAAATCACATGTGAATACGTACACAGGCACTTACACGTGCGCTGATTTTAATGATGACAGAGACAGGGTCTACATTTTTGCTTTTCTTCCATGGAAGTTATAAAGTTAGATTCTCTGGCCTTGCATGCACACGAGGCAAATTAGAGACACAGAGCTGTCTTGCAGTTGTTTGTAATGAGAAAGGGTTCAACAAAATAGAACTGTTTCAGTGCTGTTTCATCTTTCCTCTAGTTACATAAAGTTTTCATTGCAAAGTGTTTTTCACTGCCTATTCAAGGCAAGGTTTTCTTTTTCACCCTGCTTCACGTCACTCACCCTGGCCCAGATTCATTGTGTTTGAGCAGCAGAGGTTTCAGAATGAAGAATAAAAGAGGGTGCAGTCGCGCGCACACACACACACACACAGGAGTGTGTGTGTGGGGGGGGTGATGGTGTAACAGCAGAGGGGATGTTAATGAATGCTATTTACAGGACTGTTTATGTCTGACGTGCAAAAATGATCCTTGCTGCTCTTCTCCAGCTCTCTGAGAAATTAGAGCCAGAATCAGAAATACTTTATTTATCCAGGGGGGAATTTCAGTTATTACAGATGCCCTTATACACAATAAATTGAGAATTAGAGTACTATAAATAGAATATTAGGTTGAGTCTAAGGTGCTGTGACTGCAGTTAGGTGATGATGATCCTCAGGACATTAGACACAACTGTCACTTCGCAGAAACACAAACTTTTTACATTGGATCCTCCATTGTGTCTAGAAACCATAGAAACCTCACCTGCTGACAGATGCTTTAATATCAAACTCCAAGTTGAAATAATTAAGTATCAAGAGTAAATTCTCTGGCTGTTGGTCTAAATTGTCTGTTTGTTCTACAGAGGCTTCCATACTAATGCAACAGTGCTTCATACCAGGCTCCTCACAGCAGTTAAAGTGCTTTAAAGTCTGTTTGAATCTGAGCTGTTTTACTCCTCACTGATACACTAAAATGTCTTTTCCCTACTGACCTCTGTGATATAAATGAGGCTGAAAAATATTGTTGTGAAACTCCAAACTTCAGTGGGACTCACGGTCCCAGTGAAGACGGTAATTAGATTTGTTTTACAGCAGGAAACCTTCTGAAGGAGAGGAGTGAAATAAAAAGTAATCCCTACTTGATTTATGAGACTTTCATGATTCTCTTACGTCATTATTAGCTGCATTTTTTTTACATGGCTTCTAGAGAATTGCAGAAATGTAAGATCTAAAATGATTTTAAAAATATATATATATTGTCAACCTTCTAAATAGTTACATTTTTTTGTGAAGTGATGGTAATGTAATATCATAATTTATCTGTGTGCTACACTACAACAATTTTAATATTCTTGTTGCTCCCCCTGTCAAACCAGGCTGCGTGGAAACGTATGTTCACAGCATATGTAGCATAATGCCAGGAGCAGATGATTCCCCTTTTAGCAGCCATGTCATTCCCTGTGTGCAGTGATGTGTGCAAACAGCTTTAATTTGAAAATAAAGATGCACAGAGTAGTCATGTTTGTAGTTACATCTGTCCTGGAGGCTTGAAAAGAGATCATGTTTAAGTGTCTGGATGAAGATTTTGGTTTGTCATTAAGCTGGAACTCAAGTTTGATCTTTGCACAAAAAAGTGATGATTATATTTCTGTCCACTTGACTGAGACATCACCTTAACATCTTTTGTGCATACAAAAGCACCCCAGAATGTCATCAACTTTTAAAAGGGTCATATTGTGCAGTTCAAGTTTGAACTGATTTCTTTTACAGTATCTCAATTCTGGATAATGTCTCAGTTTTATTAAGTAGTCTTCAATAAACCTCAGTGTGTGAGTGATGGGCGATTGTCTGCAGCACGTTCAAGGACACTTGTTAGGATTCTGTCGTCTTGTAAGTTTAAAGCTTTTTTTTAAGGAGTTGGTAGTGGTGAGTGGAAAGAACAGATTTTAATACCAAAGCCTCTAAATATCCCCCAAAAGCAAATTATGCCAACATTTAGAGGGTTGACTGTTTGTACACAGTTCAATTATTATGTTCATGCATCTGCTGGGGGGGGTAGCAATGTCATCAGCAAAGACCAATAACCTCTGGCCCTGGGCATTTCTGCCACCTACAGAGGAGTTACCAGACCAGCCGTGAGATATAATCTCTGCATCGTGTCCTGGGTCCACCCTGGGGTCTCCTCCCAGCTGGACTTACCTGAAACACTTCCCCAGAGAGGCATCCAGGAGGCATCCTCACCAGATACCAGAACTACCTCACTTGACTTCTCTTGACCCTTAGCAGTAGCTCTACTCTGAGCTTCAACCCCTATCTGAGGCTGAGCCCAGACACTCTACAGAAAAAGCTTGTTTCAGCCACTTGTACTGAATATTGCTCCTTCTGCCATCTGGCTCAACTCTCCCTTCACTACAAGAAGAAGTCCTAGCTTGGGACCAAGACTCTCTGCCGGCCTGCCGGGCAGTGCACGCTTTTTTGGCGTAAAGTCATGAAGCTGATTTTGATCCCAGCTGCAAACCTCCCCAGTGTGAGCTGGAGGTCAGTGTTCGATGAGACCACATCATCTGCAAAAAGCAGAGATGGGATCCTATGACCCCAAGTCTGACTACCTCCATCTCACATAGGGACAGAACGTACCATGTAGACAACAAAATCAGCGCCACACTGATTTTAATATTTTTAATAGTAGCATCTCTATAACATTAAGAAACCCAAACATTAATTAAAAAAAAGAAAGACTTTTAAAAAAGTGAGTTCATTTTTCGAATCATAGAGGACAAGAGTCAAAATATTAAGTATTGATTTCTCTCTGCTTCGTGTCATTTCACCTCCGGCCACCGTCCAGCTACTGGCTGTGTTCCTTAGTTTCCCCTGTGACAGAGTGAGTCAATGTCACTGTGAAGGAGTGACTCTGTGACCGCCGAGCTGAGTTTTACTTTATGCTGCAGGGAGCAACGAGGTCAGAGCCAATACGTCAACCACAGTGTTCATAAAGTCACAAAGTTTGTTCCATGTCACTTGGCTGCTTTTCCACTCCATGTTTATCACTGCTGTAAGATACTTGGGACTCTGCTGCTGGAAAAATTAGTCAGGAAGTGGGAGACGACTCATGCAGTTCCTCCATGCGTCATCGAGCAGCAGCCCCCTTGTTGCACAAAATTTAATCATGGTACCCACATGAGGTGAGCGTAATTGGGCGCTGTTTTTGTAATGTGCAGCACATCCCTCAGATTGGAGCCATAATTGGAGCACACATAATGATCCCGCTGCCTTTAAATTGGCTGCAGAGATTTAATCAACCAAAAGATTGGCCCTTATTGGTTCAACAAAGCAGCTGGATGACAGACGAGTAATCTATGACAAATAAATATAACCAGAGCTGTCTTTTACCAGGTATCTGAAGAAGGCTACATAAAAATTACATATTAAAACACAAGACAACAGCAGTGATTATAGAAGTTTCAAGGAGACCAACATTTTGTACATCACTGGAATTTAAAGAAATGTCAAAGCCAGAGAAATCCTTATAGCAAAGACCGTGTTGAAATTAAGCTGTGAAAGCTTTATTTGGAGTATATTTTGGAAGACTAAAATGGCAGAGTGCTGTCTGAATTCATTAGGTACTCACTGTCAGGGTAAGCTTGAGTGGTCACAGGCTGAGTGTGTCACTTCACTGGTTCAGCAAGTTTTCCTGGTGCAGCACAAAATTCATAGAGCTATATTGCACTTTTTAATCCCAACATCACTGAATTTGGGGAGTTAGTCAGCGTGATTTATTTTGTTTTTCATGGAATGCACAAAAAAAGATGCTAGGGGAACAGTTCAGTCATTATCCAATGAAATGTGTGAACATTAAAAGAGATTTGTGCATTAAAAGTTGCACCCGCAGGAGCAAGAGAGTTATTTGATCATGCATTTGTGCTACATGATTGCGCCTAATGTGATTATTCATGAATAAAATCAAATTTCCAACAAATGATGTCTAGCAAGCAGCAGAGAAGGTCCCAATGCTCAGTGCATGAGTGCTCTTTTTGTCTCCTCTAGTCACAGCTCCTGATTTTCTTGTTTTGTGCTTTAGAAGCTGTCATTGTGACAATAGAAGGAAATTAAGCATGATCTGGTGAGAGGATTTGTTTCCTGATACAGAAATTCAGTTTATTATACGTCAGTGTAATTCATATCAGTGGTAAATTGAGAATTTGCTTGTCAGAGGCCACTGGGCTTTGTGTTCATGCCTGGATACGTTTCAGTTACAAGTGTTAATTCTCTAACTCTTTGAGGGGAAAAAAGGTCAGTGGTTTTCTGTGGGTTGAGATGTGTGACAAGGTTTGAAGGACCATATACACTGTGATGACCTGATGCATGAGCTCAAGCCTGAAAATAACAACTTGACCATTTATGATTCAGAACTTAAATTTTCCACTTGAGGTGTTTTGTGCATTTGATGAGGATGCCTCCTGAACACCTCCCTTTAGAGCACATCCAACCGGCAGGAGGCTCCGGAGTCGACCCCAAACTCACTGGAGGGATTATATATCCCATCTGTCTCGGGGAGTGGGCTTCCGACAAACATATGGAGAATCAGGCAAGAGGAAAAAGGAGCTAGGCCTTGACCCCTCCAGGAGCAGGGAAGTCTGGGTCCATTTGCTTTGTCTGCTGCCCCACGATCAGACCCTGGATTAGTGAAAGAAATGGATCCTAAATATTGGTTGAAATTTGAGCTGTCATGACACATTACCATTTACTTTCCAAACAGTGTCACTGTATTTTGATCAAATTTCTCTTACAAATTAAATCATTTTTGCTTTCATAGGCTTGATATGTTGTGATACAGTGATTTCCTCAGCACACTGCTTCATTTTGCTCAGCTGCTTGATAATACACATCATTATCCCAGGGATGAGACGTGGCCCTTGTTCTTTGGATAGCACTTGTAGACACATTAAAGAAACACACTTTGTAACCTAAAAGATGCGGTTTGTCTTTAAGCTCTCTTGGTATAAAGTTTAGATTCTTCTTAAAGCAGTTCATATCATATTCACATTGATTTCTGCTTTCTAAGCCAAACACCCATTCCCTGGTGCGTCCTGTGAAAACATGGAAAACATCCCTTTGACTAAGACTTTAGGTCTTTCACTTACACTACTTACATATTCCTTTTTTAACGTATGGTTAAGCGTTCAAAGTTTGCAGAAAAAAAGCAGAATACATTTAGCCTCAGTGAAGAAAACATGAGCATGTGTTGGAGAACATGCAACCTACTTGCATGAACTGTTCTTTGGTCTACGCTTCAAGTTCTCTGTGCACAGAAGTCATTACCCCCAAAACCTGATGAAAGAATGTACTCTTTATTGAAAACAAACAAAAATGTGACCCATATATGTATCTATGTTTAGTAATAATCTAACATTCAATAGCTCAAAGACCAAAGTGATTTAATGAAATGTAGAGAAGCTTCCAGAGGCAGATGCTTTTCCATTTACACCAGTTTCTGTTATATACTTCACTAAAAGCTTCAGCAGTTGTTCCCTTTTATACAGGCTGCAAGATAACTCACAGGGAGAGAAGTGTATATCTGAGACCTAACTCACGTCTACTCTTAGAATATAGGGTTTCAATCCTAGTCATAATTTCAGACATTATTTCACAAAGGCACTGTGAGGAGCTCTTTTAACTGAATCTAGGAAGTTGTTACTCTGAAACGAATGCCTCCTCGTGACCTTTAAAATGAGACCATCAGCACAAAGATTCCTGAAATCCTTATCAGTTATTTTAGCACCTGTGTTGAGGCTGAGTTTTCCATAAGAAGAGCTGACTAGATATCAGCACTCACCCGAGAAATTCTGTTTAGAAACCTGCTGGTAAAGTTCAGCAATGAGGAGTAGCAAGACAGCAGGAGGAGGTTTATCTTTAAGTGATTTCCTCTTACAAAACTTTTAAAGTTGTGACTGACACCAAAGCAGGATTAGCAAAGGGATCTTTTCTTTCAAAGTATCATTTAGACAAATCAAAAAACAGGGCGCTTCTAAGTGAAAGAGCAAAATGGAATGAACAGGATTATGTTTGATGTAAACTATTCTGTTTAACACTGCTTCAAGGATCAGAGGCTGTGCAGGCAAACGGTGTCAACTTTGGTTCTTTTAAAACTTTACCATGGGCCTTCAGTCTTTCTTTTGGTTACGTTAGCCTCCATCTACCAAAACAGAAAATCCTCCTGTATTACCAGTATGTCCTAAATTTGCTGTAAAATATCACAAAAATTATGGCACAGCCTCACTCCAATATGGTATAAGTTTGGTTTTTTTTCCCTCAAATTTCAAAACACAACACCACATAATGATGATGTGGGAAAACATTTTGAAATTTTGCAAATTTATTTATAATTTAAAAAAACAAGATATCTCATGCACATTGGTATTCGCAGCCTTTGCCATGAAGCTCTGAATTAAGCTCAGGTTCATCCTGTTTCCACTGATCGTCCTTGAGATGTACTTTCAGCTTCATTGGATGTCTTTTAGGGCCCAGCCAGAGACTAGACATGAATCTGATCAAACATCCCTAGAGAATCTGAAAATGACTGAACACCAATGCAAACCATCCGACCTGATGGAGTTTGAGAGGAGCTGCAAAGAGGAACGAACCAAACTGTCCAAAGAAAGATGAGCTAAGTTTGTGGCATCATATTCAAAAAGACTTGAAGCTGTAACTGCTGCTAAAGGTGCATCAGCATCTGATCTTAGTTTTTCTTTTTAATAAATTTGCATAAATTAAAAAAATATGTATCTTTTTAGGGTGTGGAGGGGTAAATTAATTGATTTGATTTTGGAATGAGGCTGTAACAACACATGTTGGAAAAGTGAAACGCTGTGAATGCTTTCATGGTTGTGCTGTATAAACAGCACTTCAGGCTCAGTCATACAAAATCATTTGAGAATTATACAATAAATCCTTGAGCGGGAGCTTCCTGGTCTGCCTGTTATATATACTGTCATAGTGTTTCTAATAGTTATTTTCAAGCTTACAGTTATACAAATATTTATAACTCCTAAAACTAGCCAGTGATTCCTAACCAGTGAGCGTAACCCCATTCATATAGCTGATTTATTGAGCACATCCCTAAACTACAGCTAATAATTTTACGTAAAATGTAATCTCATTACCTTATTACTCCACATCCTGCCAAATGGTGTTTGAAGGAAGGAAAGTTTGATTATTTGATTAGATCTGCATTCGTTTTATTTGCTTTTGTAACAAATGCACAAAGCCAGATCTGTACCACAGTGAATGATGATTATTGTGCTATTGGGAAACACAGTCTTCATCCTGTAAAAACATGACTGATTTTGTCCCAAGAAGTCTACAAAACCATGTGAAAATTCCCTAGAGTGCCTTTCAAAGTCTTTTTAGATAAATTTGTGTTACACCACTCAACAGCTGATGACATGTTGCGTACAAACTTTGCTCTGATACGCTAAAATAAAGTAGTTGGTAACCACTGAGAGATCCTTTTCATGGGAACCTGAATGTTTTTAATCTCAGTGTTTCTTGGATCCATCCCATCTCTGTGTTTGTTTTCCTCAGTGTCATCTGTGACAGTCTGGATTACAACACTAATATCTCAGCAGTGCAGGCCCTTAGGGCTGCAGGCGTCTCAGCATTTGTCTCCCTGCGGGCTGATTAGTGGTCTGTTCATGCTCCACATGAAGAAGAGAAGACAGATCCTAAAAGTGAATACTTTCCTCTCTTCTTCCTCTGGAAAACATGATAAGCACTTGTTTGTCGGAGGAATATCAAGTATTTGCTGAGCAGTCTTATTCTGGGGATGCTTTGTTGTCATTTAGATTGTGTAAAGTGCTGGATCTGTCCTATGAGCTGGGGCAGACAGAGTTTTATTTTGCACATTTTAATCACACATCTATCATGTGATGTGATCTGGTGACACATGATCCATTAGCCAGTTAGAGGGTAACTCCTTCCTTTTCTCCAGCCTCTTTGTGCCCACTGCTCCATAGGCAGTATTTTTATGTTACAAAGTGGACATTTTTTTAATCACAAGTGCTGTCACTCGTTTGGAGTAATTTCCTGTAGCTCTGTAAAGTATGAGGTTGCAAAGTAATTGAATTTGGGTCATAATTAAAAAGTGCAAGGAGCCGTGTGATCTCTCCCCCCATGTCTTTCATCTTTGTACCAGTCCAGCAGTTAACAACAAACAGGCTCAGCTTTCATCACTGAAATAAGTCATTTATAGGAGTCCCTCATGCTTTGTGTGCCATGTAAAGAACACCAAGAGCCTTATCAAATTGTATATACAGTTTTATTTGTTACTGATGAAAAAACAGAAATAAGAGGGTCAGTCATGGAGGGCGCTGGCTGAAATCACATTAATGACAGGGTAAATAGTTGCTACATGAGAGAAAAGCAAAGACTTGCCTTCCTCATCTCAAGCCTTGTGTTTCCAATTTGAAGAAAATGGTACTTTCTATTCGCAGTCTGAGGATGAGTCTTGGTGAGCCTGTGTTCCAATTCCTCTGTACATTTCCCATTTGGGATATTTCCCCACCTCACAACTGCAGTGATGTTTCAATCAGTGCAATTTCATTAGACGGCGCCGCACATTTAGAGTCGTAACCTCTGAATTATTCAGAGCAGTGGTGCTATATGGGGATAACACAGACTTAAAGAGTCAACATGAGGGGCTAAGCATGAGAGAGAGTATGAAACAATATTACAGTCTCCAGCATAGATAATAGAGGAAACCACAGGAAATGAAATTAGATGTCAAGAGGGAAAAAGAGAGTGTGAGCAGCTTAAGTGATGAATGACAGAACAAATGGCTGGGATAGCTGTCAGTGTGGTGTATACCTCTCTGCTATAAACTGCATGATGTTTATAGAGCCAACAGGATTATTTGTCACAGTTTTAACGCTCTGGTTTTGTCTGTTTTACTGTTGGTCATAAGATCCAGCCACAGATATGTGCGTATGCATCTGCTGCACTTGTAAGTTTCATTGCATGACATTTACAGCAATATACAGAATGTTGAGTCAACTGTGGTGTTGCTGGAATTGATTTAACTTCCATATTTTGTTCAGTTCCAGTATTTAGGTTGATATATGACTGAAAAAGAGTTATGACAAACTCAAGGGAGAGAAACAAAGAATTCATACTGCTGCTAACTGATGTGAGCCACATGTTACAAGAAAAAACATAGTGTGAGTGCATTTGAACGTACTGTTTGATGCAACTACATTGCGCAACTCCATTTAGCGGCTGGTGACTTCTGATATGGGCTTTCAGAAGGAGAGTTTCAGCCACAGTAAGTTTAGTTTTAAAAAGAGAAAGGTCATGTTTGGCTCAAATTGAAACATATGGACCTGTGAACTTTGAGGCAGTGACATTCAGCACAAAATGCTGGAAAATATAAACTGAAGTTGCCAAGCAGACACCATGAAAGACTTTTTCTTTGTCTCCTGGGTTATGTGTCTCATATTTTTAATAGAACAGCAGCAAACACCTAAATCCAGTTTCATTCTTTCTTTCTTTCTTTCTTTGGTGTTTCAAGAAACTCCACATCAGACTCAATACATAAAGCAATCTATTTAATTGTATTATTAACACAAAATAAATCATACATTTGTATTTTTGTTTAATCTTTTTAAAAATGTTCCAGAAAAAGGGATTATCAGCCTCTGTGTCAGGGATGAGCAAGCAGTCTGTGATGGCCCAAAGACAGAGACCAGCAGGGAAAAAGCAGAAAGGCTGAAAACATCCTGAGGTCTGGACCTGGCTCCGGGCTGATGTGTAGAAAATACTTTTTTTATGACTAATGCTTTCCATGTTTGGAAACAGTGGTAGCTCATGCAAAACACCATCAGTTGGCATCGCTTTTGGTGCTTGTATGAGTGTTTTCACTGGGATGGTCCAACACAATTCAAACATATTTAGGTTGGTGTATTATCTATGGTTCAGCATTTCTTTTATGTTTATTGGACTCCCACTGTCCCTATGCCTCAACAGACTTTTCTTGCACTGGGTTCCCATTGAAGGCAAATAATAGGGGTTGAAACTTTGTTCTTCCTCACCTTGTTTGCAACAGGTCCGTTTCCCTTTTCAAAGCATGCTGGGATACTTTAGTGGCTGTAGCTGGTGCCACTACTTTCTTAGCAGCTTTTTTCTCTCACTTTCTCCAAGAAATCCACACAAAGACTAGTGCTGTGCTTTCAGGTGACTGCTGATCAATATTACTTAAGTCAAGACCAGCAGGGTTGGTCAGAGGGACTGGGACCACGTGACTTAATTTCACAGGTCCAATTTGCCCCCAGGTTTTGACACTAAGGGCCTGGTCTACGAAGATCCCAGATAAAAAGCCCTAAATAGCATTTGCAAACCAAAAATTTGCACATGATATGCACATGAGTGGGCATTTTGCTGGTGATCTACTGTGATTTTGTGTGCAGTTGATCAACTGCAGGTGCAAAAGTGGTGCATACCACCTCATTTAAATGAGGATTTTTGCATGTGCCACCAGCTGTCTCCATGGAGTTTGGGAGAGCAGAGTGGCTGTAAAAAATAAATGAAGTTTGAAGCTGTGGAAACCTTAATGGAGGAAATAAATGCACCGTCACAGTCAATTGCAATATTACCCTCCATATACAGTATATATTCGGCTCTATTGAGCATTTTGAAGTTCAGTTTTTGTTTCAAAACATATTTATTAACAATAAGTTCATTCAAAGTGTTTTTCAATTTTGGTTTAATTACGATTGAGATAAATACATAAATAAATAACATCATGATAATAATAATAAAAACAAAAAAAAAGATGTGTTTTAGGTCATTTTCTGCGTCCTGCATGTGTGGGTGCTGGTTATACTTGCTCATCCTTTATGACGTAGCATTCAGCACTTGGGACAGCACACCAACAGAAGTACTCTGGGAGATAGCGGCACTAACTGTGGTGGTCTACTGGAACAATCCAGGTGCAATAAATTACTACAGTGCGTTCAGATTTTCAATTGGAGGTATGACATGGCTCCTTTTTGTGACTGGCTCCCGATCAGCCCTTAGCTCAACCAGCAGTTCAAAAATGGCATACAGTATCTTGCACGTTTTGTGAATCTGCATATATTCTGCTGACACGAAAGCATACAAGCTAAATGGATTGCGTGTGCTATTTTACCTGTTCTGCAGGTGTAATCTACGGTGCAACGGATTAGTAAATCAGCTTTGTGTGAGCTATCAAGTTTGCATGTGTTTTTATACACATAAACCTTTTGTAGATTTGGCCCTGAGTTTTATATATCTGCATTTTTTTTCCATCTACAAAGACTTGAATCACTTCCTCATAAACATGGTTCAAATCGATACGGGCTCGACTACAAACCACTTTTTTGTTCTGTTCACCAAAATGAAAAACGTCTCAGGTAAAATGCAAGAGTGTGACATAAGAAAAGTAAAACTCATACTAAACCAAGCTGGGCTGTTCCTTTTAAAGTTTCAGGAATGGTAACTCAGGAGGTGCCGTCCTGAGTCTGGAACCCTCCTGGGTTGACAGCCAGTCACTCAGAGAGCTTATCTGGCAGCAGAGTAATCAGTGCAGCCTCACTGTGAGACTCTTTTTAGAGAACTCAAGGTTGGTTATCCTGTAACCCCTGTTCCTTGATAACATGAGCTGAGGGTTTCACTCCAGAAGTTCCCACCTTGCATAAAAGGAGTAAGAGGCTTATCTTGAATGTCAAGTGACACTGACTCAATCCTCTTTTTATGGGAGGCCAAAGGGCTCTCCCTTGATGGCTGGCTGGGTAGCGATACAGGGGCTCCTGAGGATAATGCCAAGTGTTACCCACATTGAGACACTCATGCCATCAAAGAACAAGGCTTACAGGATAAATAACCTCCAGATCTCAGCAGCAGTTAAGTTGAAAAAAGAAAAAGGGAACGAAGTTCTGGGACCAAATTGATAGCCCCACAGATCACAAAAAGCGTGAGGAACTTTCTCTTGTCATTGTATTTGGCACCTTCTGTGGGCAAAGTGTTGCTCTTTACATATTTGCATATTTTTTCACTTGATTAATAAATTGTATTTCTTGACAAAAAAAGAACAAACCCTTTCCACTGTCTTAAAAAGTAAGTATGTCACTCACTGTGAGTACCTGCTGGCAAAAAGTTCACAAAGGTTGTTTCTTCATCATGCTATCAATCATCTTGTCTGACGCCTACCCCCTCACAGTAGTTACTGGCTGTAAAAATGTCTGTATGGAAACTGTCAATCTTTCTGCCAATGGTCTTTTATGCTTTTTCAGGTCACAAAAAGGTCCCAATGTTGAGTTTGTTTCATAACTTTTTATGAGCTCCCCACAGGAGCATTTAACTGTAACAAGTGTAAGAAAGTTAAGTCAGTGTGAGAGATGGTATTCATAACGTCTGATGAATTTATAGCTGTACCACACAAAAATCACAAACACACGTCCATACACACTTAAATGAAGCCAGTTGGCCAAGTTAATGCAAAATCAAACAGAATGTGACATTTGTTTATTTTTTTGTGTGAGTGTTGCCGGCCCACACATTGATGGGCCAACGTTAAAACTCCAGATCCTCCAGATGGCCAGCCTGCCCCTTGTTTTCGAAGGTTCCTCTGTCTTAGTGCTGATATTTATGCTGTTTCTTTCCTTAGACATCAGAGACTTTAAAGTTGTGTGTAAAGCATGAAATACCGTCGGTGAATGTCTCGGTACAGACTTTCCGTCAATCAAAGTAAAGTGCCAAACAGCATATAAGCAGACTTCTTTGCTTGCTGTGACTTCTGCTCTGTTGTCCCTTCTTTTCAAACTGTGAAATCAGTTCCATGTCTCTTATATCCTCTATCAGTGGTTGAGTCCAGGTTGAATGTGCTTGTATGAGCATCTGAAGAAGCACAAATTTAAGTGTTTTACAACCACATAACATTGATGACCTTCTATTGTCCTTTAATTCTGGCAGCCTCAGCATTCTTATCTCCTCTTATCTCATTGCTGCATTTGACACAATAAGCCACACAATTCCACTCTCCCGTCTAGAACATACTGCCCAAATCAGTTGAACTGCACTCTCCAGGCTTACATCCTAACTCATATTGCCTGTCGACAGTTCATTCATTTTAACAAGTGCATCCCTAACTTGGCTCCTCTCGCTAAAGGCGTCCCCCAGGGCTCAGTGCCTGGTCCTCTCCTATTCATTATTTACTTGCCCCCCCCTTGATAACGTCACTTGTTAAGATATCATTTCATTTCTTTGCTTATCCAGCTCTACATTTTTGCCAAATCCACAACCACAGGAACTCACTCCAATATCACTGACTGCATTTCTGAATTAAAAACATTGATGCATCAGAGTTTCTTATTACTTAACTACGACAAGTCTGAGCTCCTAATTATCAGCCCCAAGTCCCTCACAAATCCCACACCAAATGTTAGTCACACATTCAATACCTCAACATGATCTCTCCTCACTTCACAAGGTATCATTTTTGACCGTCCCTCTCTTTTCAACACCACATCACCCAGCTGACTAAACACTCATCCATGTATTCATGACATGCCATTTAGATTCATGTTTCAGTGACTGTAACAGCATCCTTTAGAGTACATCTCCCAAACTACAATACATCCAGAACTCTGCTGCACACCTCCTCACCTGCACCCACTCCTGTGACCACATCACCCCCATCCTACAAAATCTTCATTGGCTCCCTGTCCTCTACCACACAGTTAAAAATCCTCCACATCTGCAAAGCCCTCCACAAGCAGGCCCCGCCCTACCTCACTGACCTCCCCCACCATTACAATCCTTCCTGTAACCTGTGTTCCTCACACACCAACCCCCTGTCTACACCTCACCAAACCAAACACTAAACCTACAAACCCTCAACCGACCCCTCAACTTTACAACCTCTGTCAAAAATTCACTTTTTCAATTTGGCTATTAATCTGTGATTGTAGTTGTTTTGTTTTTATTTGATTGATGTGTGATTTGTCTGTTTCTTTTTCAGTATTGATTTTAATTATTGTGCAGTGTCTTTGAGTCACATAGCACTCTATATAAAAGATATAATATTATTATTTACACTATTCTCAGTGATTACAATGGCTGCATTTGATTGAAGTCTGATGATGATGTTTCACAAAGATCCACTTCTGAGTTAGGGCAGTATGACATCGCAACAACATCTGCAGCTACATGTAACTCCTGAAAGAGCAGTACAAGAAGGTTCATATCGAGCTGGGATGTGCTAAAAGACTCCCTGGTCAGCTGCAGCTTAGCATGTGTCAGATGGTGCAGGTAACTGGATGGAAGGGGCCAAGAGCTTTTTAGAATCACTGATAACTGATGATGGTCGGATCAAGACATAAGAAGAAGAAAGTATGTAAAACTGGCTGTTTATTTGCTCTTAAAAGCAAAAAATCTGCTTAGGCAGCCCACCCAGGCAATGTCTTAGTGCATGTGAATGATCATCCATATATTCTGAATGGCTGCCCTGCACCCTGTTGACATCACTTTGTCTACTTTGTCACCAGATCTTGAACTTTTCTTTTTGATTATTACGACTTCAACTGAAAGAAACAACATCTCTAGTCCTTTTTTAATCATGCTTGAAGATGGTTTTGGCTCATTTCATTTGAATCTCTTCTAATGGTTTCAAAGCTGCACCAGTGCTTTCTCCTCCTCAGTGTAACTTCTCCACTCAGACAGTTTATTCTTTATGTAATGTTCAACATTAGATAGCAAAAGACCTCATCACATTACAGGACTTTCTCAAGCAATGAACATCAGATCTGAATCAACACTTACTGACCACATTGGCAAAATCCATCAGCTGAACCAACTTCACTGTGGGAGGAGGCTCTGAAAACAGATATGGGGGTTTTATTTTAGTCATTCCTTTGATACATTGCCATCATGAACAGCTAATACTAAGTCATATCCTTCCATCACTCTTGGCCTAGCCTTTACTGCTTCTTTTTTAATTTCTCATATAAATTCCTTCAAAGCTGTGGATCTTAGACTTTTTTTAATGTCAGGTTGACCCTCTTATAATTTACATCAGACTTTCATTTTTGATTTGACTGTCAGGATAGATTTTTAGTTCTTTTAGCATAAAATGGGGTTGGTTAACAATTCAAAAACTAAGACCCTGACTTATAATTTTTCTTTCTCCAAAAATAAGAACAAGTACATAAAACAAAGTTGATTATGCAGTTGTTTTGGAGAAACGGGAATAAACTACAGGTTAAAGAGGACTTGTACTACTCTCTAATTAAGGGTTGGGTGGGAACAGAGTGTGAGGGTTTTTGAGTGGAAGCCTCAGACAGCTGTGGATCAGTAATCTGAAAGGAGCGGTGTTGGATGAGTTCAAGGAGTAAGATTTTGATTTTAATGTCTATATCAATGATCCCAAAGTCTGGGTCCCAGCCAGAGATTCTTTCTGAGCTGCCAAATTAGTTTTCAGAATGTCTACACTATAGTATTCAATGTGACATTTCTGCCTGCAATGCATATGGGAGCCACATGGGGGAACTCTGCTATGTCACACTTATTGTGGATAGCAAGAGAAATAAAGTCACCATCATTGATGCTTGGCTGATAAAAAATCTGATATATTGTTCCCAACCAGACAGTGACCGAAGGCCCATAGAGCCGAGCTTGTGGTGAAAATCAATGTAGGAGAAGTGGAGTGACCCCAAGTGAACCCAGCATGGGTTCAGCATAAACATTAGCCACACAAGCATTAGCGATTGGCCCTGCCATTAACAAATGTGCAGTGGGATTCTCCATGCAACTATACAAAAAATGAGGACAAAATACAGAAACAGTATGTGCGTTGCTCTTCTTGTACACTAGACTGGGATACAATCCTGGAAAGCAAATAGGCTCCTCTGTCAAGACATTTAACTAAAATTAAAAGAATAAAAAAAATAAGAAAAACTTGCAAGTATTTGGAGTGAGTCTAGAAAAAAGGATCATATCAGGAGACCTGTGAAATGCATTTGTTTAACCTTACCTTAAAAAAATACCTTGAAAAGTATTTTCAAAAGCGTAAGCCTGACAGAAAAATTGCGTTTATAGATTAGACATATTTTGGGTTGGGTCACCATGGTTTGTATCACCAAAAAAAAGTAGGTCACCCGGAAGAAACTCTGAGAAACACTGGTCTATATTGTGGTCAAATGATTGTCAGTGTTTGATGTAAAGAATTAGGTTCTGTTACTTTGAAATAAAGAAGAAAACTTTTTAAGTGATCAAGCTTTTTTCTGAGTGTTAAATTGAAAAATACTTTATTTTTCTTGTTCAGCCCTGAGGCAGATGTTTTAGACTGCCTTTGGCTCCAATTATTGTGGTACAACAATTTCAGAGATGTACCTGAGCTCAAAATGAGCTTTTTTATTTAGAAGAATCAGTGATCTCAGCTTCAGAAAGTTAAGGGCACCAGGAAAAATTTAGAGAAGACAGAGTCCATTTATCTTACAATAATAGTAAGAGCCAAATCTGAAGGTTTGTGTTTTGGTGGAGCTGTCTCGTAATAAGCACAAGTGATTAACTTCTTGGTCGAGGTTCATGCCAAGCTTTTTCGTCTTTAGGCCACATGAAATCGCTTCACTAACATGAGTCCCTGGTGGACTCTCTGGCATCCTGTCTTTTATCTTGGTTTGTTTATTTAGTTGGCTTTGCTTTCATCCTCTGTAATTTGCTGTTGGCAGATGGTTCATTTTCAGTCACAGAATATTTAGAACAGAAATGCAAGATAGCTGTATTCAGGTGTGACTCATGGGGATGTACAATAGCTAATGCTTGCCTTAAGCACAGTCCCAAGTTTTAGTCAGCACAATAATGTAAAAGCTTCATGATTACTTTCGGCTAAACCGCTCTTCCCTCGTTTATTCTGTTCCCAAACTGCCATAATGAAATTGTTTAGTCATTCGGTGTCTGTGAGGCGTATTTGTGTGATAAAACCGTGTTGCTTTGTGGGGAAGTCATGTCGAGTGAATTTTCTCCGTATCAACAAATGTGTGAGAAATAGATCTTTTAATCTGCTGTGATATGCACTGACTGAGCAAACTCTGAATCCTGTCCCCACCACAAGTCCACCTTTTATCCCCGGCTAACCTTTTCCCTCTGTCACTCCAGATGCAAAGAGGTGCAGCAGATTCAGCTCTCAGCAGATAGCATTCAAATGTGTCCTGTTTGGTTTGGGGAAGTGGCATTCATTCAGCTGGGCCATGTCAGGCTGTTCAATCTAATCTGCACTTCTCTTGACATATTGGCTTACGCCTGTTGTGCTGTTTGCCATTTGACAGTCAAAATCAATGTGGCTTAAGCAGAGACCCTGATCCAGCAGCAATGACAGCAGCAGCAAACTGCACCATCTTCTGACTTTTTAACCCAGACACTTTTATGCAGATGCAGTCATCTGCAGCACAGCAGCATCATTTTCAATAAATTTCATCTCCTCTCTTTGATAAAAAAACGGTTCGATTTTAAACTGCCAGTGTCTATGCCAGGGAATCCAAAAGCAATATCTATGCTGTAAAAAAATCCCATTACAATGTAAGGAGCTCTACATTTTCTGCCCTTCTTCTTTAGATGTATTTCTGTTAGATGCATTCAACAGGTGACTCAGACTGGGCAGGACTGAAAACCTTTTCCATTTCATGCTCCACCAAGTGATGGTGTCAGTCAAATACTTTGTTTGCAACCGAATACTGTTTTGGTTGATACCAGACACTTAATAGCTCGGGGTCAGCTATTCTGTCAAAGAAACCAAGGCTGTATTTTGCAGACATTTCTCTGAGACAAGGGGATATGCTCAGACGTTTTTCTGGTGCTCTTTTCTTCAACTATAAAATTCAAAAATACACAATTTCAAGCACATCTCTGCCTAATGTTTTCAGCCTTTTTAGCAAATGCCTTATCAAAATAATTATCAATTTTGGTACTATACAAAACATTTTATCTCCTCACTGGGGGTATGCGATACTACAAAATTAGATTTTGATCTAATTCCAAGTAAATACAGGACCAGTTTTGCAGATATCAATACCGATATCACCACTTTTTACATAGAAATTAGCTTGTTGGAATCAATCAAGAATAAAACACAAACACTAAAACAGTTTCTGCAATGAATAAATAACCAATTCAAAACCAATTTTTAAATTTTGTTCTGCTTAGCCATAAACAGTACATTTGAATACATTGATAATAGTTGTTATTATGTATCACCATTAAATGTATTATTGTGTTCAGCTTGCACATACTGGTTTATTAACCATTACAAAAACATAAAAATATAAAGGAATTCAGCAATATACTGATTATTCAGGGCAGTAGTAGTAAATATGCAGTGGGTGGTGGTTAATAAATTTGTTGAGCAATGTGTGTAAAACATTTATATCTTCATGTAGTATCATACTTTCAGTTCCACTAAAATAATTCATTCAGATTTATTCAACTATTTTAATATTCATATTATATGACAGTCTTATTGGATTACTTCTTTAAAAGTACAACTATGATGAACAATACTTTGGAAAATAACGTGAGCTAAAGTTAGAAATGACTTTATCTTACTTTCGTTTCCATAAGCCTGGTTGTAGTTTGGGGAACTTCCTCCTCCCTCTGTTTACTTTGTAGAGGAGGGGGAGGAGTGCACATGAGCAAAGTGAATGAGAGATGCACACATACAGAGGAAAACTGAAACTGAAGTATTGATTTCACCACAAAAGTGTTGATCAATACTGTCACCAAAGTTGGTATCCGTATACCAATATTTTAGAATGATCCACCCACCTCTATGCTGTATTTTAAAGTAACAGGCCCACCCTCTCAGGTTCTTTGGTTATTTTGACTGATTACAAACCTGCTATATAAAAAATACTGCCACTTTGCATGGAAACGCTCAGTGACTCAAACCCCTTCTAGGGATGAGACAAAACTTTCGGTTAAGTGGCAAAACAAAGCAACAAAGTTAACAGTTTAATTTAATTCTGATTGTTCCAACCCACACAAAGCAGAGAAGTCGTCTCATAAGCTGGAGATAAAAAGAGAAGCTCTAAAAAGTCAGATGATGTAATGCAAACAAATCATTCAAATTAAATGAAAACAACCTGAGTTTTGTCTGAGCTCTGCCACATTTCTTTTCCTGCTGAGCTTAATATTTTGGACCCTGGAAACGTGAGCACAGAAACAGTTTAATCTGAAAATGCACAATAGACACTGCTAGATGTGAAGTGCTGTCGCAGATTTGAAAGCAACATGATTTACTTTTATTAAAGTCATTTTCTAAACACATGACGTCCCAAATAGAAACACCAATGTTTATTATTTTCTGAATGACTTTAGTTATTGTTTAGCAGCGCAAATGAGCTGCAGAAAATGATGCTAATGAAGACTTTCCTGTTTGATATTCTCGCAATAAAGACCAACTCTTTGTGTGAGTGTTCCTGAACACATTTCGTCTGATTTAAAGACAAATTCATTGCTATTCTGGCTCAGCAATGTCAGAAAACTACTGTCTTTTCTGAAGATGATCAAAGCAAAAACAATAACACATGGGACTGGTAAAAGGAAAGCCTTCATGTCTGCCCTCACAGTAGCCTGACTGCTAATGTGTCCAATTAGGCCTTACTGCATGTGGGTAGTATAACCTCTCTGAAGAACATGCAGCACACTCCTTCACATAATGTTTGTCGTGATGGATGAAACCTAGGACTAATCCAAACCAGAACCCAGAAAAATAAGACCTAATGTGGTTAGAACATTAGCGTCCTACATCCTCACTAACACACGCTCACACTGAATGAAAATTAAAAGAGCTACATAAGCCAGAGCCCAGCACTGAGGGGGCATAAATGAATAGCTTTGTGTAACAAGAATTGTCAAATGGCAGCAAAGATTGGTCAGACTGCGCTGTTTTGTTTTTCTGAGTAGAAAGCAAAACATTTCCATCATGGGAGAGGCTTCCACCGAGCAGCAGCCTGAACAAAGGTCAGGTGATTTTTTAAAGTAGCATCAGGCCTTTAGGAAACAGAGGACTGTAATGAGAATTATTAACATCCGCATTCAGATTATTCATGTATATCTAATTGTCGCGTGTGGAGTCCTCATCACTCATTTGACTTTATTTATTCATATGTAGGACTGCTGTGCCGAGCATGGTATACTACTAATTAGGTTTAAGTATTTGATTGATGTGCCCTGGCAGCTCTGCTCTGATCCGCTGCTCAGTTAATCAGTCCTGAGAGCGTTGGGGCAGACATAGCATGATAAGACATGAAAATAATTTAGCTGTCAAAAGAGACTTGTGCACAATTTTAAACTGTGTGTCCACAAAAATGAGCTTCATATCAATCTGTCATGACTGGGTGACATACAGTTTCGTCCATTTTGATCCCAGGACATTTCATGCAAAATACAAGTGTCTTTGTTGACACTTTTGCGCCTCTATAAGTGTCTTTCTTAATGATTCTCTTTGCGTTTCATGTTATGATGTAGAGCA
>RPOG01000129.1:18144-28764 GCA_008086565.1 Thalassoma bifasciatum
AGTATTGTTGAGTATAGCGGAGTATTGTTGAGTATAGCAGAGTATTGTTGAGAATAACAGAGTATTGTTGAGTATAGTGGAGTGTTGTGGAGTATAGCGGAGTATGGTGGAGTATTGCGGAGTATTGTGGACTAAAGCGGAGTATTTGCAGAGTATTGTGAAGTATTGTTGAGTATAGCGGAGTATTGTTGAGTATTGCGGAGTATTGTTGAACTGGCGGAGTATAGCGGAGTATTGTTGAGTAAAGCAGAGTATTGTTGAGTATAGCAGAGTATTGTTTTGTATAAAGGAGTATTGTGGAGTATAGCGGAATATGGTGGAGTATAGCAGAGTATTTGCAGAGTTTTGTGGAGTATTGTTGAGTATCGCGGAGTATTGTTGAGTTGGCGGAGTATAGCGGAGTATTGTTGAGTATAGCAGAGTATTGTTGAGTATAGTGGAGTATTGTGGAGTATAGCGGAGTATGGTGGAGTATTGTGGAGTATTGTGGAGTAAAGCGGAGTATTTGCAGAGTATTGTGGAGTATTGTTGAGTATAGCGGATGCTGGAGTATAGCGGAGTATTGTGGAGTATAGCAGAGTATTGTTGAGTATAGTGGAGTATTGTGGAGTATAGCGGAGTTTGGTGGAGTATTGCGGAGTATTGTGGACAAAAGCGGAGTATTTGCAGAGTATTGTGAAGTATTGTTGAGTATAGCGGAGTATTGTTGAGTATAGCGGAGTATTGTTGAGTATAGCAGATATTGTTGAGTATTGTGGAGTGTTGTGGAGTATAGCGGAGTATTGTTGAGTATAGCGGAGTATTGTTGAGTTGGCGGAGTATAGCGGAGTATTGTTGAGTATAGCGGAGTATTGTTGAGTATAGCAGAGTATTGTTNTATAGTGGAGTATTGTGGAGTATAGCGGAGTATGGTGGAGTATTGCGGAGTATTGTGGACTAAAGCGGAGTATTTGCAGAGTATTGTGAAGTATTGTTGAGTATAGCGGAGTATTGTTGAGTATAGCGGAGTATTGTTGAGTTGGCGGAGTATAGCGGAGTATTGTTGAGTATAGCAAAGTATTGTTGAGTATAGCAGAGTATTGTTTTGTATAGTGGAGTATTGTGGAGTATAGCGGAGTATGGTGGAGTATAGCAGAGTATTTGCAGAGTATTGTGGAGTATTGTTGAGTATCGCGGAGTATTGTTGAGATCGCGGAGTATAGCGGAGCATTGTTGAGTATAGCAGAGTATTGTTGAGTATAGTGGAGTATTGTGGAGTATAGCGGAGTATGGTGGAGTATTGCGGAGTATTGTGGAGTAAAGCGGAGTATTTGCAGAGTATTGTGGAGTATTGTTGAGTATAGCGGAGTATGCTGGAGTATAGCAGAGTATTGTTGAGTATCGCGGAGTATTGTTGAGTTGGCGGAGTATAGCGGAGTATTGTTGAGTATAGCAGAGTATTCGCGTAGTATTGTTGAGTATAGCGGAGTATTGTTGAGTATAGCAGAGTATTGTTGAGTATAGTGGAGTATAGCAGAGTATTCGCGGAGTATTGTTGAGTATTGCGGAGTATTGTGGAGTAAAGTGGAGTATTTGCAGAGTATTGTGGAGTATTGTTGAGTATAGCGGAGTATTGTGGAGTATAGCGGAGTATTGTTGAGAATAGCGGAGTATTGTGGAGTAAAGCAGAGTATTGTTGAGTATAGTGGAGTATTGTGGAGTATAGCGGAGTATGGTGGAGTATAGCAGAGTATTTGCAGAGTATTGTGGAGTATTGTTGAGTATCGCGGAGTATTGTTGAGATCGCGGAGTATAGCGGAGCATTGTTGAGTATAGCAGAGTATTGTTGAGTATAGTGGAGTATTGTGGAGTATAGCGGAGTATGGTGGAGTATTGCGGAGTATTGTGGAGTAAAGCGGAGTATTTGCAGAGTATTGTGGAGTATTGTTGAGTATAGCGGAGTATGCTGGAGTATAGCAGAGTATTGTTGAGTATCGCGGAGTATTGTTGAGTTGGCGGAGTATAGCGGAGTATTGTTGAGTATAGCAGAGTATTCGCGTAGTATTGTTGAGTATAGCGGAGTATTGTTGAGTATAGCAGAGTATTGTTGAGTATAGTGGAGTATAGCAGAGTATTCGCGGAGTATTGTTGAGTAAAGCGGAGTATTGTTGAGTATAGTGGAGTATTGTTGAGTATAGTGGAGTATTGTGGAGTATAGCGGAGTATGGTGGAGTATTGCGGAGTATTGTGGAGTAAAGCGGAGTATTTGCAGAGTATTGTGGAGTATTGTTGAGAATAGCGGAGTATTGTGGAGTATAGCGGAGTATTGTTGAGAATAGCGGAGTATTGTGGAGTATAGCAGAGTATTGTTGAGTATAGTGGAGTATAGCAGAGTATTCGCGGAGTATTGTTGAGTATTGCGGAGTATTGTGGACTAAAGCGGAGTATTTGCAGAGTATTGTGGAGTATTGTTGAGTATAGCGGAGTATTGTTGAGTATTGCAGAGTATTGTTGAGTATAGTGGAGTGTTGTGGAGTATAGTGGACTATGGTGGAGTATTGCAGAGAATTGTGAAGTATTGTTGAGTAAAGCAGAGTATTGTTGAGTATAGCGGAGTATTGTGGAGTATAGCAGAGTATTCGCGGAGTATTGTGGAGTATAGCGGAGTATGGTGGAGCATGGGGGAGTATTGTTGAGAATAGCGGAGTATTGCAGAGTATAGCGGAGTATTGTGGGGAAAAGCAGAGTATTGTTGAGTATAGCGGAGTATGGCGGAGAATTTGCAAAGTATGGCGGAGTATTGTTGAGTATAGCGGAGTATTGTGGAGTATAGCGGAGTATTGTTGAGTATAGCAGAGTATTCGCGGAGTATTGTTGAGTATAGCGGAGTGTTTTTGAGTATAGCAGAGTATTGTTGAGTATAGTGGAGTATTGTGGAGTATAGCGGAGTATTGTTGAGTATAGCAGAGTATTCGCGTAGTATTGTTGAGTATAGCGGAGTATTGTTGAGTATAGTGGAGTATAGCAGAGTATTCGCGGAGTATTGTTGAGTATTGCGGAGTATTGTTGAGTATAGTGGAGTATAGCAGAGTATTCGCGGAGTATTGTTGAGTATTGCGGAGTATTGTGGAGTAAAGCGGAGTATTTGCAGAGTTTTGTGGAGTATTGTTGAGTATAGCGGAGCATTGTGGAGTATAGCGGAGTATTGTTGAGAATAGCGGAGTATTGTGGAGTAAAGCAGAGTATTGTTGAGTATAGTGGAGTATTGTGGAGTATAGCGGAGTATGGTGGAGTATTGAGGAGTATTGTGGACTAAAGCAGAGTATTTGCAGAGTATTGTGAAGTATTGTTGAGTATAGCGGAGTATTGTTGAGTATAGCAGAGTATTGTTGAGTATAGTGGAGTGTAATGGAGTATAGTGGAGTATGGTGGAGTATTGCAGAGTATTGTGGACTAAAGCGGAGTATTTGCAGAGTATTGTGAAGTATTGTTTAGTAAAGCGGAGTATTGTTGAGTATAGCGGAGTATTGTTTAGTAAAGCGGAGTATTGTTGAGTATTGCGGAGTATTGTGGAGTAAAGCGGAGTATTTGCAGAGTATTGTGGAGTATTGTTGAGTATTGCGGAGTATTGTGGAGTATAGCGGAGTATGGTGGAGTATAGCAGAGTATTTGCAGAGTATTGTGGAGTATTGTTGAGTATCGCGGAGTATTGTATAGTTGGCGGAGTATAGCGGAGTATTGTTGAGTATAGCAGAGAATTGTTGAGTATAGTGGAGTATTGTGGAGTATAGCGGAGTATGGTGGAGTATTGCTGAGTATTGTGGAGTAAAGCCGAGTATTTGCAGAGTATTGTGGAGTATTGTTGAGTATCGCGGAGTATTGTTGAGTTGGCGGAGTATAGCAGAGCATTCACGGAGTATTGTTGAGTATAGCGGAGTATTGTTGAGTATAGCAGAGTTTTGTGGAGTATAGCGGAGTATGGTGGAGTATTGCGGAGTATTGTGGAGTAAAGCGGAGTATTTGCAGAGTATTGTGGAGTATTGTCGAATATAGCGGAGTATTGTTGAGTAAAGCGGAGTATTGTGGAGTATGACGAGTATTGTTGAGAATAGCGGAATATTGCAGAGTATAGCGGAGTATTGTGGAGTAAAGCAGAGTATTGTTAAGTATAGCGGAGTATTGCGGAGTATTTGCAAAGTATGGCGGAGTATTGTTGAGTATTCGCGGAGTATTGTTGAGTATAGCGGAGTATTGTTGAGTATTGCAGAGTATTGTTGAGTATAGTGGAGTATTGTGGAGTATAGCGGATTATGCTGGAGTATTTGCAGAGTATTGTGGAGAATTGTTGAGTATAGCGGATTATTGTGGAGTATAGCGGAGTATTTGCAGAGTATTGTGGAGTACTGTTGAGAATAGCGGAGTATTGTGGAGTATAGCAGAGTATTTGCAGAGTATTGTGGAGTATAGCAGAGTATTTGCAGAGAATTGTGGAGTTTTGTTGAGTATGGCGGAGTATTGTTTAGTATAGCTGAGTATAGCGGAGTATTGTTGAGTATAGCAGAGTATTCGCAGAGTATTGTGGAGTATAGCAGAGTATTTGCAGAGAATTGTGGAGTTTTGTTGAGTATGGCGGAGTATTGTTTAGTATAGCGGAGTTTAGTGGAGTATTGTTGAGTATAGCAGAGTATTCGCGGTGTATTGTTGAGTAAAGCAGAGTATTGTTGAGTATAGCAGAGTATTGTTGAGTATAGTGGAGTATTGTGGAGTATAGCGGAGTATGGTGGAGTATTGCGGAGTATTGTGGAGTAAAGCTGAGTATTTGCAGAGTATTGTGGAGTATTGTTGAGTATAGCGGAGTATAGTGGAGTATAGCGGAGTATTGTGGAGAAAAGCAGAGTATTGTTAAGTATAGCGGAGTATGGCGGAGTATTTGCAAAGTTTGGCGGAGTATTGTTGAGTATAGCGGAGTATTGTGGAGTATAGCGGAGTATTGTTAAGTATAGCAGAGTATTCGCAGAGTATTGTTGAGTATAGCGGAGTATTTTTGAGTACAGCAGAGTATTGTTGAGTATAGTGGAGTATTGTGGAGTATAGCGGAGTATGGTGGAGTATTGCGGAGTCTTGTGGAGAAAAGCGGAGTATTTTTAGAGTATTGTGGAGTATTGTGGAGTATAGCGGAGTACTGTGGAGTATTGTTGAGTATAGCGGAGTATTGTTGAGTATAGCGGAGTATTGCGGAGTATTGTTGAGTATAGCAGAGTATTCGCGGAGTATTGTTGAGTATTGCGGAGTATTGTTGAGTATAGCAGAGTATTGTTGAGTATAGTGGAGTATTGTGGAGTATAGCGGAGTATGGTGGAGTATTGCGGAGTATTGTGGAGTAAAGCGGAGTATTTGCAGAGTATTGTGGAGAATTGTAGAGAATTGCGGAGTATTGTTGAGTATAGCGGAGTATAGCGGAGTATAGCAGAGTATGGTGGAGCATGGCGGAGTATTGTTGAGAATAGCGGAGTATTGCAGAGTATAGCGGAGTATTGTGGAGAAAAGCAGAGTATTGTTAAGTATAGCGGAGTATGGCGGAGTATTTGCAAAGTTTGGCGGAGTATTGTTGAGTATAGCGGAGTATTGTGGAGTATAGCGGAGTAAAGCGGAGTATTGTTAAGTATAGCAGAGTATTCGCAGAGTATTGTTGAGTATAGCGGAGTATTTTTGAGTACAGCAGAGTATTTGCAGAGTATTGTGGAGTATTGTGGAGTATAGCGGAGTACTGTGGAGCATTGTTGAGTATAGCGGAGTATTGTTGAGTATAGCGGAGTATTGCGGAGTATTGTTGAGTATAGCAGAGTATTCGCGGAGTATTGTTGAGTATAGCAGAGTATTTGCAGAGAATTGTGGAGTATTGTTGAGTATGGCGGAGTATTGTTTAGTATAGCAGAGTATTCGTGGAGTATTGTTGAGTAAAGCAGAGTATTGTTGAGTATAGCAGAGTATTGTTGAGTATAGTGGAGTATTGTGGAGTATAGCGGAGTATTTAAGGAGTATTGTGGAGTATCGCGGAGTATTGCTGAGTATAGCAGAGTATTGTTAAGTATAGCGGAGTATGGTGGAGTATGGCGAAGTATTTGCAAAGTATGGCGGATTATTTTTGAGTAAAGAAGAGTATATGCGGAGTATTGTTGAGTATGGCAGAGTATTGTTGAGTATAGCAGAGTATTTGCGGAGTATTGTGGAGTATTGTTTAGTATAGCGGATTATTGTGGAGTATAGCGGAGTATTGTTGAGAATAGCGGAGTATTGTGGAGTATAGCAGAGTATTTGCAGAGTATTGTGGAGTATTGTTGAGTATAGCGGAGTATTGTTGAGTATAGCTGAGTATAGCGGAGTATTGTTGAGTATAGCAGAGTATTCGCGGAGTATTGTGGAGTATAGCAGAGTATTGCAGAGTATAGCGGAGTATTGTGGAGAAAAGCAGAGTATTGTTAAGTATAGCGGAGTATGGCGGAGTATTTGCAAAGTATGGCGGAGTATTGTTGAGTATAGCGGAGAATTGTGGAGTATAGCGGAGTATTGTTGAGAATAGCAGAGTATTCGCAGAGTATTGTTGAGTATAGCGGAGTATTTTTGAGTATAGCAGAGTATTGCTGAGTATAGTGGAGTATTGTGGAGTATAGCGGAGTATGGTGGAGTATTGCGGAGTCTTGTGGAGAAAAGCGGAGTATTTGCAAGGTATTGTGGAGTATTGTGGAGTATAGCGGAGTATTGTGGAGTATAGCAGAGCATGGTGGAGTATGGCGGAGCATTGTGGAGTATTTTTGAGTATAGCAGAGTATGGTGGAGCATGGCGGAGTATTGTTGAGAATAGCGGAGTATTGCAGAGTATAGCGGAGTATTGTGGAGAAAAGCAGAGTATTGTTAAGTATAGCAGAGTATGGCGGAGTATTTGCAAAGTATGGCGGAGTATTGTTGAGTATAGCGGAGAATTGTGGAGTATAGCGGAGTATTGTTGAGAATAGCAGAGTATTCGCGGAGTATTGTTGAGTATAGCGGAGGATTTGTGGTTATAGCAGAGTATTGCTGAGTATAGTGGAGTATTGTGGAGTATAGCAGAGTATGGTGGAGTATTGCGGAGTCTTGTGGAGAAAAGCGGAGTATTTGCAGAGTATTGTGGAGTATTGTGGAGTATAGCGGAGTATTGTGGAGTATAGCGGAGCATGGTGGAGTATGGCGGAGCATTGTGGAGTATTTTTGAGTATAGTGGAGTATGGTTGAGTATAGCAGAGTATTCGTGGAGTATTGTTGAGTATAGCGGAGTATTTTTGAGTATAGCAGAGTATTGTTGAGTATAGTGGAGTATTGTGGAGTATAGCGGAGTATGGTGGAGTATTGCGGAGTATTGTGGAGTAAAGCGGAGTATTCGCAGAGTATTGTGGAGTATTGTTGAGTATAGCAGAGTATTGTGGAGTATAGCGGAGTATTGTTGAGAATAGCAGAGTATTGTGGAGTATAGCGGAGTATTTGCAGAGTATTGTGGAGAATTGTAGAGTATAGCGGAGTATTGTTGAGTGTAGCGGAGTATAGCGGTGTATTGTTGAGTATAGCGGAGTATTGTTGAGTATAGCAGAGTTTCGTTAAGTATCGCAGAGTATGGTGGAGTATGGCGGAGTAATTGCAAAGTATGGCGGAGTATTTTTGAGTAAAGCAGAGTATTTTCGGAGTATTGTTGATTATAGCAGAGTATTGTTGAGTATAGCGGAGTATTGCAGAGTATGGTGGAGTATGGCAGAGTATTGCAGAACATGGCAGAGTATTGTTGAGTATAGCTGAGTATTGTTAAGTATAGCGGAGTATTTAAGGAGTATTGTGGAGTATTGCGGAGTATTGCTGAGTATAGCAGAGTATTGTTAAGTATAGCGGAGTATGGTGGAGTATGGCGGAGTATTTGCAGAGTATTGTGGAGTATTGTGGAGTATAGCGGAGTATTGTGGAGTATAGCAGAGCATGGTGGAGTATGGCGGAGCATTGTGGAGTATTTTTGAGTATAGCGGAGTATTGTTGAGTATAGCAGAGTATTCGTGGAGTATTGTTGAGTATAGCGGAGTATTTTTGAGTATAGCAAAGTATTGTTGAGTATAGTGGAGTATTGTGGAGTATAGCGGAGTATGGTGGAGTATTGCGGAGTATTGTGGAGTAAAGCGGAGTTTTTGCAGAGTATCGTGGAGTATTGTTGAGTATAGCGGAGTATTGTGGAGTATAGCGGAGTATTGTTGAGAATAGCAGAGTATTGTGGAGTATAGCAGAGTATTTGCAGAGTATTGTGGAGAATTGTAGAGTATAGCGGAGTATTGTTGAGTATAGCGCTCATATCGCCTCATAACAACTCATATCGCCTCATAACAACTCATATCGTCTCATAGCAATTCATAGCGTCTCATACCACCTCATACCGCCTCATTAACGTTTCATACCGCCTCATAAAAACTCATTTCGTCTCATAAAAGCCTCATAACAACTAATATCGTCTCATAACAACTCATATCGCCTCATAACGTCTTGTACGCGGAGTATTGTTGAGTATAGCTGAGTATTGTTAAGTATAGCGGAGTATTTAAGGAGTATTGTGGAGTATAGCGGAGTATTGCTGAGTATAGCAGAGTATTGTTAAGTATAGCGGAGTATGGTGGAGTATGGCGGAGTATTTGCAAAGTATGGCGGATTATTTTTGAGTAAAGCAGAGTATATGCGGAGTATTGTTGAGTATGGCGGAGTATTGTTGAGTATTGCAGAGTATTTGCGGAGTATTGTTGAGTATAGCGGAGTATTGTTGAGAATGCAGAGTATTGTTGAGTATAGTGGAGTATTGTGGAGTATAGCGGAGAATGGTAGAGTATTGCAGATTATTGTGGAGTATAGCAGAGTATTTGTTGAGTATTGCGGAGTAATGTGGAGTTTAGCGGAGTATTGCAGAGTATGGCGGAGAATTGTTGAGTAAAGCCGAGTATTGTTGAGTATAGCAGAGTTTTGCGGAGCATGGTGGAGAAAGGCGGAGTTTTGCAGAATATGGCGGAGTATTGTTGAGTATAGCTGGGTATAGTTGAGTATAGCGGAGTATGGTGGAGAATGGCGGAGTATTGTGGTGTATAGAGGAGCATTGTTGAGTGTAGCGGAGTATTTATGGAGTATTGTTGAGTATTGCGGAGTATTGTTGAGGAAAGCGGAATATTGTGGAGTATAGAGGAGCATTGTTGAGTGTAGCGGAAGATTTATGGAGTATGGTGGGGAATGGCGGAGTATTGTGGAGTATAGAGGAGCATTGTTGAGTGTAGCGGAGTATTCACGGAGTATTGTTGAGTATAGCGGAGTATGGTGGAGAATGGCGGAATATTGTGGAGTATAGAGGAGCATTGTTGAGTGTAGTGGAGTATTTACGGAGTATTGTTTAGTATAGCGGAGTATTGTTTAGAATAGCAGAGTATTGTTGAGTATAGTGGAGTATTGTGGAGTATAGCGGAGAATGGTGGAGTATTGCGGAGTATTGTGGAGTAAAGCGGAGTATTTGCAAAGTGTGTTGTGGAGTATTGTTAAGTATAGCAGAGTATTGTTGAGTATAGCGGAGTATTGTTGAGTATAGCGGAGTACAGCGAAGTATTGTTGAGTATAGCACAGTATTCGCGGAGTATTGTGGAATATAGCAGAGTATTTGCAGAGAATTGTGGAGTATTGTTGAGTATGGCGGAGTATTGTTGAGTATAGCGGAGTTTAGCGGAGTATTGTTGAGTATAGCAGAGTATAGCGGAGTATTGTTGAGTATAGCGGAGTATTGTTGAGTATAGCAGAGTATCGTTAAGTATCGCAGAGTATGGTGGAGTATGGCGGAGTAATTGCAAAGTATGGCGGAGTATTTTTGAGTAAAGCAGAGTATTTTCGGAGTATTGTTGATTATAGCAGAGTATTGTTGAGTATAGCGGAGTATTGCAGAACATGGCGGAGTATTGTTGAGTATAGCTGAGTATTGTTAAGTATAGCGGAGTATTTAAGGAGTATTGTGGAGTATAGCGGAGTATTGCTGAGTATAGCAGAGTATTGTTAAGTATAGCGGAGTATGGTGGAGTATGGCGGAGTATTTGCAAAGTATGGCGGATTATTTTTGAGTAAAGCAGAGTATATGCGGAGTATTGTTGAGTATGGCGGAGTATTGTTGAGTATTGCAGAGTATTTGCGGAGTATTGTTGAGTATAGCGGAGTATTGTTGAGAATGCAGAGTATTGTTGAGTATAGTGGAGTATTGTGGAGTATAGCGGAGAATGGTAGAGTATTGCAGATTATTGTGGAGTATAGCAGAGTATTTGTTGAGTATTGCGGAGTAATGTGGAGTTTAGCGGAGTATTGCAGAGTATGGCGGAGAATTGTTGAGTAAAGCCGAGTATTGTTGAGTATAGCAGAGTTTTGCGGAGCATGGTGGAGAAAGGCGGAGTTTTGCAGAATATGGCGGAGTATTGTTGAGTATAGCTGGGTATAGTTGAGTATAGCGGAGTATGGTGGAGAATGGCGGAGTATTGTGGTGTATAGAGGAGCATTGTTGAGTGTAGCGGAGTATTTATGGAGTATTGTTGAGTATTGCGGAGTATTGTTGAGGAAAGCGGA